>JAVLUX010000022.1:1635000-1677500 GCA_032164185.1 Moxostoma hubbsi
TGTCATCGTGAGCAACAATGTACGAGTCATGTGAAGCACAATATTTGTTAAAAAGCCAGTTGCGCACCATGATATTTCAGTGTGGACGTAATGGATCCTCTTCTGTACTTCTTTCATTTATGAAAAAACATCTTAAAATACATCTTGAAAATGTTAAACTATCTGGGCATTTTGTAGATCCGTTTGTGATAGATATACGTGCCGGGTCACCCGATGTATGTAATAATGTTTGGCAAAACACCCATGCATTTCAGGGTTAAAGCACCACTGCTACAGCAATCACAGCAACGCTTGGGGAACAAATTCACCATCTCTAACAATAAATTGGACTTCAAATTGCCTGCTGTGAATGCTCCTGTTATTATGCATAATCTGTAGGTTTAAGATATCCGGTTCGCTCCTATATCTCAAACATACAAACCCTTCAAAACCTACAATGCCAGATACGTGAACACATACCGTTGGGTGAGAGTGTGACAGCGGGCATTGAATGCATACTGGGCTCAGCGATGTATTTGAAATCCACAGGAATATCCCTGAAATACACAACAGACACACACTCATATCAACATATCAAAACATTTGATGTGTGCTTTTGAAAGATGGAGACAGACTGACGTGCATTGTGTCATCTTGAAATACAGCTAATATAGTCTCGGAGCTGGGGTTAACCATCACATTACTAAACAACATCGTCATATGATGCAGTGCCATCTTTGAATCAACTGTTAATCAATATTAATCAACCATAGCGCTTGTGAGGAAAGTATGGTTTGACATTCAGCTGTTTTGGACGGATGGGTTGAGAAGGTAACCGGGACCCATCAAATGTGTCTTACGCTGTCCGGTAAGACGAGGCAAGGCGATTTAAATTGTAATATCATATAATTGCTGCAGTGCTCAACATATGCGCTAGAGGGCGCCTCACGATTAGAGGTAGATGATATAACGGTTTTACCGAATAATCTGTGCGATAGTTGCTTTTTGGAAGTATCGTTATCGGCAAAAATCTATAGAAATATTTATTATAGTTGCCAATAGTTTAAAGAGTGTTTGGTCTACCACCCCTGGAGTCACGAGTTCGAATCCAGGACGTGCTGAGTGACTCCAACCGGGTCTCCTAAGCAACTAAAATGGCACGGTTGCTAGGGAGGGTAGAGTCACATGGGGTAACCAAATTGTCCCGGTTGCTAGGGAGGGTAGAGTCACATGGGGTAACCAAATTGGCCCGGTTGCTAGGGAGGGTAAAGTCACATGGGGTAACCAAATTGTCCCGGTTGCTAGGGAGGGTAGAGTCACATGGGGTAACCAAATTGGCCCGGTTGCTAGGGAGGGTAAAGTCACATGGGGTAACCAAATTGTCCCGGTTGCTAGGGAGGGTAGAGTCACATGGGGTAACCAAATTGGCCCGGTTGCTAGGGAGGGTAGAGTCACATGGGGTAACCTCCTCGTGGTGGTGATTAGTGGTTCTCTCAATGGGGCGTGTGGTGAGTTGTGTGTGGATCGTGGAGAGTAGCATGAGTCTCCACATGCGCTACGTCTCCACGGTAACGCACTCAAAAAGTCACGTGATAAGATGCGCAGTTTGACGGTCTCAGACGCGGAGGCAACTGAGATTCGTCCTCCACCACCCGGATTGAGGCGAGTCACTACGCCACCACAGGACTCAGAGCGCATTAAGAACTGGGCATTGCAAACTGGGAGAAAATAAATAAATTAAATAAATACAAAATAAAATAAAAGTGTGTTTGGTCTCCAAAAAACTGTTATCACTCTACTTTATCTCATCATTTCAAAATAAGTGTCCCCGGTGCGTTTCAGGCTTGTTTATACTCAAAACTCCCGCATTATGCACCAAATCTTTTGTTTATTTGGGGGATTTTGGTTGAGCAATAAACTGCATCTGGGATTTTATTAATCTAGGACTCTTTGTCTGTGCACGTCATAGTAAGGAAAGAATGAGGGCTGGATCCTGTTCTATTAAATATCTTCCTTTGTTATGTGACCTCATTGTTGCACAGGGAGATTGAGGGGAAAGCAGGAGTCACCATTCATTTCCATCTTAATGGCAACGTCTTTAACATCAGAAGACTGCAGGCTGCGTGACCAAGCTCAGATCTGAGGAAATAGTTGAACTGCGGTACGCTGATGACTGTGCCCTTGTGGCTAACACCCTAGAGGCCCTTCAAGCCACCATCTCAGCTGCTGTCACTGCCAACCAACGAATGGATATGGCAGTCAATATTAAGAAGATTGAGGTCACCTGTCAATGTCACACTGCACCAACATTCCCCACCCCTCCCACTTCCTCAATACAAGGCCAACAACTAGCCACAGTGCCACGATTAAAATACTTGGGCAATTCCAAAAACTCACGCCTCAAACGAGCATCTGCATCCTTCGGTAGGGTCAGAAAAAGAGTTTTTGAAAACAACAACCTCAACCTCCATACCAAGGTGCTTGTATATCATGTGGTCTGCATTTCTACCATCCTGTATGGGTGTGAAACACAGACCACATACAGTCGCCATATTAAAGCCTTAGAGGCCTTTAACATCCGATGCCTACAGAAGATCCTTTCAGTCACATGGAATGACAGAATTCCACATACAGGAATCCTTTGTTGCACTAACAGCACCAGCATTTTGAGGAATCCGCATTGCTGCTCGCAGCTATATTTATTATTATTATTGCCATTATTAATAACTTTTAGTATTTCATAACACAATAAGTTTCATGCCTTTGCCGCCCGGGTCTGGTCCGTCGAGACCCACGGCCTTCACTGCCACCCATATGGCAGCGCACCCGACTCCTGCGGTTTCTCCAATGGGTGGTGGGCCCAAGGGATTGAAGGAGTCAGTTTAGGTGGTTTGGGCATCTGGTAAGGATGCCCCCTGGGCGCCTCCCTAGGGAGGTGTTTCAGGCACGTCCAGCTGGGAGGAGGTCTCGGGAAGACCCAGGACTAGGTGGAGAGATTACATCTCCACACTGGCCTGGGAACGCCTCGGGGTCCCCCAGTCAGAGCTGGTTAATGTGGCTCGGGATAGGGAAGTTTGGGGCCCCCTGCTGGAGCTGCTGCCCCCATGACCCGACTTCGGATAAGCGGTTGAGGATGGATGGATGGAATAAGTTTCATCTATGCACCTTTAACTTTAAATCCCTCAGGCTTATATTTTGACGTTTGGAGAACTCCAGGAAGTCCTGCAAGTGTTGGGCTAGTTTAATTAGCATCTTATTCAAAATCTGGTGAAATTGCTGCTCTGGTTCCGCTTTCAATGCACAAGCGAACCGATCTAATGAGCATCTACATCTGAGATATAGTTCCCATGTAGTGCTCACATATTGTGCGCCACTTTGAGGGCTGAAGCAGCAAACCACGAGCCTGCGCGTGCTGTCTGTCAACAGAGAACCATTACTGAAACGTGCTACACATGCATACTATTTATTGTATATATAGTCATTTGGGACTCACAAAGCTATCATATGTCTTTAAAAGACTCAGAATAAAACCGACGATTCATGACTACTTCGATGATGATGCTTTAATTGTTCTTTTATGCCATTTTTGGAGCTTGACGGTACTCTTTATCACTACTTCAGCTTTGCCTCTCTCTTCAGATTTCCCTGGGAAATCATTCAATCTGAACATTAACGTGCCAAGTTGCTTCAAATACTATAATTAACTACATTACTTCATGAGAACTGTTGATGGTGATTAAAATAATAATAATTAGGAACGCAGGTGTCATTGCTTCTGTTGCATGTCACCATTAAAAAAAGAAGCAAAAAAAGCCACATTTCATTAGCAAACAATAGCTAGTCTCACTAAATGCATGTCTTAAACATGATAAACGTTTCCTTATTGGATGTTTGTACTGTATGTGTCTTGAACTCACCACTCCCACACACGCAGGCTTTTGTCGTCGGAGGTGCTGACGAATCGACGGTTCTCGTCCACGAATGTGATGGTGTTGACGGCACCCAGGTGTCGGTCATATTCCTGTACAACCTCACCAGAGCGGATATCAAACTGAAAAACAAACCCACTAAAATGAATCAGAGTTTAGTGTTTTGATGACACGAGGTAGACCTGCACAATATTAGGCAGGTGGTTATAATGTTGTGGCTCATCAGTGTATATCACACACACACACACACACACACACACACACACACACACACACACACACACACACACACACCCTGCGGTTTCATACCTGGACGATCTTTTTGTCTGACATTCCTGCAACAAACAGATTTTGTTTGTCTTCATCAGGGTTGAACTTCACGCAGTAGGGAACTTTTCTGTTTGTGAATCGGGCGATGCACTGGCCTGAAAGAGAAGACAAGACGTGATTTTTAAAGGACAAATGGGGCTTTTCCACTGCACGGTACAGCTCGACTCTGCTCGCTTTTCGGGGGTTTCCACTGTGGATAGTAACAGATAATTGGAAAAGAGTGTTACGGATCTAGACCCCATTGATCTTTTGTGGGATCAGCAAGACTGTAAGGTGCATGAGAAGTGCCCGTCACATCTATGGTAAGTGCTACAGGAAGTGTGGGGTGAAAGGTCGAGTGCTACAGGAAGTGTGGGGTGAAAGGTCGAGTGCTACAGGAAGTGTGGGGTGAAAGGTCGAGTACTACAGGAAGTGTGGGGTGAAAGGTCGAGTGCTACAGGAAGTGTGGGGTGAAAGGTCGAGTGCTACAGGAAGTGTGGGGTGAAAGGTCAAGTGCTACAGGAAGTGTGGGGTGAAAGGTCAAGTGCTACAGGAAGTGTGGGGTGAAAGGTCACCTGTCATCGCTGCATGTGGAGGATTGTTTGATGAAAACTCTTTGAAGTAGTTTAAGAAGTTCTGAACATTAATAGTAATTTTTCACATTATTAATGTCCTGACTGATACATTGTGATCAGCTGATTGGAACTTTGGTGAATAAAAGTAACAATTTCTTTCCATATGAACAAAATCTGTACATTATTCCACACTTTTGGCCACCAGTGTGTATCTATATTGTTTATATATTATTATATAAAAACAATCAAACAAATTCTCACCAGTCTCCGAGTCCCAGAGTTTGATATATCTGTCGTAGGCGGCACTGAGGAACTGTGTACCGGTGTTATTGAAACACACATCACGCACTGCTTTACTGTGACCTGCAGACAGAACACAACTCATGAAAGACACGGACATTTCTTTACACAGAACATATAGATTATTAAGAGACGTGCTGCACAGAAACACGACGACTCAAAATCCAGTGAGCTGCCAACTTAGTACAGATGGCATGAGTACTCAAGTACTGAAGTGACAGCTAAGATCGATCATGAAAACACAATAATACTGTGTGACTCGATTATTTATTTCCAACTTTTCAGGATCAGAGTTCAAACTTAGAGAGCTGCCAGACAGAAATATTGGGCTACATAGCAGTTAAAAAAGTAACAAAAATATATCAATAAATTGTGAGTTGCCACTGTACACAGCATTTTTGGTCAATTTAGGAGTTAAAATAATTACGGGAAATTTAACGCGTTAATTTCAGCGATTGATAGTTTTTACAGCAAAAAAAAAAAAAAAAACGACGTAAATAACTCAGTATCGCGGCCAGGTCTCCTAAGCAACCAAATTGTCCCGGTTGCTAGGGAGGGTAGAGTCACATAGGGTAACCAAATTGTCCCGGTTGCTAGGGAGGGTAGAGTCACATGGGGTAACCAAATTGTCCCGGTTGCTAGGGAGGGTAGAGTCACATGGGGTAACCAAATTGGGCCGGTTGCTAGGGAGGGTAGAGTCACATGGGGTAACCAAATTGGCCCGGTTGCTAGGGAGGGTAGAGTCACATGGGGTAACCAAATTGTCGTGAGTTTAAATCCAGGGCGTGCTGAGTGACTCCAGCCAGGTCTCCTTAGCAACCAAATTGGCCCTGTTGCTAGGGAGGGTAGAGTCACATGGGGTAACCAAATTGGCCCGGTTGCTAGGGAGGGTAGAGTCACATGGGGTAACCTCCTCGTGGTGGTGATTAGTGGTTCTCTCAATGGGGCGTGTGGTGAGTTGTGTGTGGATCGTGGAGAGTAGCATGAGTCTCCACATGCTGTGAGTCTCCGCGGTGTCCTGCACAACCAGTCACGTGATCAGATGCGCGGATTGACGGTCTCAGAAGCGGCGGCAACTGAGATTCGTCCTCCTCCACCCGGATTGAGGCGAGTAACCGCACCACCACGAGGACCTGCTAGGTAGTGGGAATCGGGCATACCAAATTGGGGAGAAAAGGGGATAAATAAATAAATAAATAATAATTAGCAAAAACTCAATCCGCGAAAAAAAAAGAGAACATTTTAACACGTACATATTTATTTATTTTAATTCAAATAAATGATGACTAAGCAATTTCTTGCAAGTTCTTTGAGACCAAGAATAAAGTAAATATATTTATGATTTTTTAATGTTTGTTGAAATGGTTAGTTGAAACATCAGGATTAAATTACAGAACATTTTGCAATTAAGTTTAAAAATTGTAATCAATTCCCAGCCCTAATAATAATAATAATAATAATAAAAATAATTGTGAGCTGCCTATCTAGACAGAAGTTTTGGTTAACATAGATGTAAAAGACAAAATACAAAACAAAAATGGTCAGCTGCCATCCTAGACAGCATTGTTGGGCAACACACGGCACGTTACAGTTCGACTCGCTTTACTTTTCTGAGCTTGCGTTTCCTCTGCTGTTTATTGCCGAATCAACGTGGGCGGGATTATAGGCTGATCATCATAGTTGCACCGCCTCTACTGCCGTGACATCATCTTAAATGCGACACAAACATTACTGACCATATACAATAACACGAGCGCTAGCTGTTAGCTGCTAGCTCATTGTGCTGCATAAAGCAGCTGTTGATGGTGATTTTACACAAGTGTAACAGTTCAATTGGGCGGGTTGTTTTAGAAGCTTCCAGTAGCTGCTCGACTAAATAAAGTGAAGCTTTCAAGCAGAATATAGAGTTAGCGTAACAAAACGTGACAAAACGTCCCATCCTCCATCGTGGACTCCAACAACGCCGTGACCGAGTCCAGCGCACTCTCCCTCCCATTGCTCGCCGGTCTAGATGGCGTCCATTTGGTCGAACCACTTCCACTTTTCCTTGATGGTTCTGTCGTCACTTATAAGTGTTTTTAACTTTTCCCTGCACTGTTGGTCAGTCCGGTGTTAGCCGCGGCCAACAGCTGAGACACTATCTGAAAAAAATTTTCAGTTCGCGTCGTTTCGTTCGTTGCTAACGAGAGGACCATCTGCTCCTCGTTTATTGACAACGGCGTGGTTTTGCGCACAGCCGTTTCTTTTTACAATTCAAAAGTTGCGTGATCAAATGATACTGTTAGCTCTGTTGCTAACTTTAAAACTAGCGGGTTGATGTCCCGTGTCGCAAATCCAGTGACGCTTCTCTCTGACCAATCAGTGATCTGCAGGGTTTTGACGTCACATTTAGTATCGGCTCGGCTCGCTTGGAACCTCGACCAAGGAGGTACTAAAAAAGTACCAGGTACCAGGAACTATCCACAGTGGAAACCCCCAGTCAAGTCGAGTCGTACCATGCCAAGACAGATTTTTGGCCAGCACAGGTGCTAAAATAAATAAATAACTAAACAACTTTTGAGCTGACTACCTGTACGGCAGCCCTGGTCATATTCGTCGTGTCCTGAACATGCCTTTATCAGCACAATTTGTTAAATATTTGCCTCTCTCTCTAAGATTAGTTGATCATTTGAATGCACCAAACACACCAATGATGCCCAAAAATGCCATCTAGGTAAGCAGCTCATTTGGTTTTTAGACACAGACAGAATGTAAACCAAAAGAGGAACCCGTCAGATAAACTTCAGCTTCGTCCCAGTGGTGACAGATGAACTGTACGACTCAACGCTCCCCGATGGACTCTTCCGGACCAAAGCTTTTAATCAGCCTAGCAACCGTAGCCATGGCAATATCAGTAACCCACGGAGACGAGAGGCAACTCACCGTGTGACCCGTTCAGTGCGGCTGTGAAGCAGCACGACCTCACAGTCAGTTTCATCCAGTCCTCTCGCTAATTAATTACCCACATTGTTCAACCAAACCGTTTATAGTGCCACAATTCACAGCAGATCGAGCGCGCTTTGACTGGACTATTAACACAAAAACACTTACCGATAAATGTCCGAACACATCTTCGGTCACTATAAACCTCCCATAACTAGAGATGACAAACAAACATCAGAAAGTGTAGATATACTCCTTCAATATACACCCATTTATATCACACTGTTCCAACATCAGGGAGCGTTCATAAAGGACGCGTTCTTGCATTGCGTCCGCACTCATTTTGAACGGCTGGTTACTGTAAATACGATGCAAGTCTTTGATCATCGCAAAGGCGTTACAGGTCAGTAGGACGTGTTTGAGAGTCAAAGGGGTTAGAGAGGGAGGATCTTCTGTTAGTACAGTGTAAAACATAGTGTATATTTTAAAGTATTTCAGTCCTATCATAGTCAGAATGATAATTATCCATTTCCAAAACCGTAGCTGACAGTATTTCTGTCTATTTTGGTGATAAAAAGACCAAAAAAACGTGTCTCGACACCCCTTCCTTTCATCCGTTACATTCCTCTGGGTGTTTATGAATGCAAGAACGCCTCTTGTGTGAACGCCCTCTTACTTAACCAATAAACTCCAACTTTAAAAGTGTTTATAAGAATCGGTGGAAAATCTCACCTTGATTTTGCAGTCCATGGAGCAGGAGAGCAACAGATGACCAGACACAGGAAACAAACGGATCGCACTGACACCCTGCACACACAAGAAGACACACGTGAGTTTGAGTGATTGTGAACACACTTTGTTTCTCTCCGCTTTTCCGTGTTCATGCGTTTTTATAATAGTGGTGGTGAGTCAATTAATGGTTCATTCGCTGCTCCGTCCGGAGAGGTTCTGGGGAATATTTACACCAGCAGGTGGCGACAGATGAGCGTCTTTTACATTACGAGCGAGTCACGCGCCAAAAAACAACAGAAGTGCGCGAGAACGATTCGTTAGTTTAAAAACTCTGATTTGTTGTGCTTGAATCTTTGGCTTGAATCTTTGGCTTCTATTGGAACCATTTTCTCTTGCTGGATAGAAATGCACTGGGCAAATTTTACTCCAAAATAAAATTATTATAAAAATATTTTCCTATGTATATTAAAACACACACATGAACAGTTTACATTAACCTTTATGCTACGTTCCAGTCATTTTTACCCGGATCTTGCAAATTGCTAAAAATGTCCTTGACTTTGTTCACATATGGTGTCTGAAAACACACAAAATTTGACAATTTTTGTTTTATTTCACTTTGTTACACTTGTCGTGTTCCCGGTCATTGGATATGATTGTATTAGACTCCAAAATACAGAAATATGAAGAGTTCAGGAGCATCACAATCCTTTAGATGAACACATGTGGACGTGTTTACACACACACACACAAACTCTCTCTCACACACACACACACACACACACACACAAACTCTCTCACACACACACACACACACAAACTCTCTCACACACACACACACACACACACACACTCTCTCTCACACACACAAACTCTCTCTCTCACACACACACACACACACACACAAACTCTCTCTCACACACACACACACACTCTCTCTCACACACAAACTCTCTCTCTCTCACACAAACACACTCAAACACTCAAACACACTCACATACAAAAGTACACACACAAACTCTCTCACACACTTACACACACTCAAACACACACACACTCTCACGCACACACACACACACTCTCTCTCACACACAAACTCTCTCTCTCTCACACAAACACACTCAAACACTCAAACACACTCACATACAAAAGTACACACACAAACTCTCTCACACACTTACACACACTCAAACACACACACACTCTCACGCACACACACACACACTCTCACACACACAAACTCTCTCACACACTTACACACACTCAAACACACACACACTCTCACACACACACACTCTCACACACACACACTCTCACACACACACACTCTCTCACACACACACACTCTCTCACACACACACTCTCTCACACACACACACACACACATGCAAAAGTACACACACAAACTCTCTCACACACACACACACACACACACAAAAGTACACACACACACACACACACACACACACAAGTACACACACAAACTCTCTCTCTCTCTCACACACACACACACACACACAAAAAAGGAGCACAAAAGCGGTCATAATTACTTTAAAAAAAATCAATAAAAAGATCTAAACGCAATATCTTGTGATAATATTTGCAATACGAGAGATTTATAAACAATCATATTGAACCGGTCATTTCAGACCAGGAACAAAAACTGTATTAGCACAAAACAAACACACACAAACACAAGTCATGTGTTCACAAGCCATAAATTCATAAACCAATAGTTTTAAATACAGCATCACGATGCAAACATGCTCAACTCACTTTAGTGTGCCCGGTCCAGACGTGCAGCTGTTTCTTGGGCAAGTAACATTTGTCTGGTATGTCTGCAGACCGCAGGTTGATGCCCACGTCCTGAGGAATATGTAAATACGAGCGGCCCTGATAATCGCACGCATCTTTAACTGCACAGAGAGAGGCAGAGTCTGTATAAGCAGAGATCAAGACGCCTGCGTGCGTTTATACTGTGTCGTACATCGTCCTCATGTTTCGTACTGTGTAAGATGGTCTTCTCCTCCGCTGGAGCTTCTTCTTCATTCTTCCCTCTCTTCTGTCTCTTAGCGGTGATCTCATCCAACTCTTTCTGCTCCTCCTGAAAACATCAAAACTGGTAAACTTTCTGCTCAATGTTACTGTTAACTACATTTCCCTGTTGGTAAAACCAGTTGTTGCCTAGTTTTTGCTGTTAGTCAATAATTCAGTATACACAAAAATATAATTGTAACTCTTTATTCTAGGCCTTAAAAAATAGTAGGCTTATTCAAAATATTCTTTACTGTATATAAGATAGTCCTAAAGCACTAGTCTTAATGTCAAACTGAAGTTGAACTGATAACCCATTGGTGTAATTAAACTTAAAGTGAAAATTTTTATTAGTTTGTCACCATTTAATTCAATATATTTAATTTAGCAATGCATTATATTAATGTAACTAAATATTTGATATAGATTTATTATATGTATGTTCCTTCCTTTTCATTGTGTTGGATGTTGGTAATATTAGTTCCGCTAATATTAGTTCCGCTTTCACTTGTTTCCGCGGGGACTGTAATAAGTGCGACACGCTCTCTCGTGAGAGGTAAACAAATGACAGGAGACTGAAGAGATGATTCTGGACTCTACAGGTGTTACTGTTAATGCTGTTTGGTCAGCAATCATTTAATAAAGATGTTTAAATTATACCCCATCTTATATTCTGCTATATTATTATGATATATGTGCCTTGCGGAGACTGAGATGCCGCTACCGCAGATAATAATAAAACCGCTAAACGCAGGACGCGCCAGTTTAGTGTAAATAAAGCGTTTAGCGCGCGTGAGCAAACGGAAGCGAACTCTGAGCACTTCCGTTACTGTAATGAGAGGGAGTTGTGGAGCACAGAACCGCTCTGAAAACACTGTAACAATGTTCTAACTTAATGTAGACTGGACAGAGCAGCGCAAATAAACTTTGAAGGGAGAATAATATTTATTTATTTAATTAAATCGCAGCCCTTAGCTATTTAATAATCGCACAAAGTCATATTGCGGTTTCGATTTTATTTTGATTAATTATGCAGCCCTAATATATATTTATTAGGGCTGTCAATCGATTACAATTTTTTATCTAATTAATTACATGGTGTCCCGATTAGTTAATCGCATTTAATCGCATATACAAATATTTGCTGAGAAAGCCCCTCATATAACAATAATTCAATATATAATGATGAAATAATAATACATAGTTATCTTTAAATATTGAAAAAATTATATATATATATATATATATATATATATAATAAAAAAAAATATTCCGATAAATAAAATGCTTTACATTCTTGTAGCAGAAGAGTTCATCATTGATAAGTCAATACAAAAAGTGTCTTTAGAATACAATGTATTGTTTACTACCATATTATTGATCATAAGTCAATCATTGACACAGTTCACAGGAATCCATTACACAAGTGAATTTATCAATCACTTGGAGATTTATTATGAGGGCTTGTTTAAGGATGTACACCTGCATCAGACATGCTTGTGTCGCTTCTCGGGTGCGTCACATCATAAACACACATTATTAGTTCACCATGTCAAGTTAAATATAGTTTATTACTTTAAACACATCTTGAGATCTCTTAGTTCAGATTTGCGCTTCATCAAGTGTTTTGAACGCAAGAATGTAACGCATGTTTGTGTTGTTCTGCTGAAGTGTTTCTTCACTGTATAAACTGTGTGTTGCTCATACAGCTGAAGTGTCACTTACTGCCCCCTGGAGTAAACAGGAGGTACTACAAGCATTTCTCAGGAATCTTCCTTATTATGGTCCAGGGGCGATTAATTGTGTTAATTTTTTTTAACGTGTTTTTTTTTTTGTCAAATTAATCGCACTGAATTAATGCGTTAAATCGACAGCCCTTATATATATATATATATATATATATATATATATATATATATATATATATACAGAATATATGTGTCTCAAAACCTAGTGAGCTGCCTACCTAGACAACTTTCTTCATGCATCATTGGCATGTTTAGTATTGGGGCATATGCCAAGTCGGCAGCATTTCTGGGAATCATATGTATTTGCCTGGAAGTTCAAAACACAACTACGATGCCCAATAAGGCGGTCTAGATTATCTAGATAGTCTCAATAGGGTTAGAGACGCACCCACTTCACCTTCACAATTAACATTTTACACTTTTTTTTAAAATCCATTTAAATATGCATACAGAGGCTACAGCAATCAACTGCTAGTTTTGGGGTTTTTGGACCACATCTCACCTCTGAGGGTTTGGCCACATCTTTCTCGTCCTGGAATTTGGCCCAGGGGCCCAAGAAACTGTCAATTTCTGACGCATCGCCGCCTTTCACCTTCTTCCTCTTCTCTGATTTCTTGGGTCCAGTCTCAAACACGGTTAGCCCTGGAGGACAAATATTAACAGCATTTATTTACAACCACTGACCTGATTACAGCCGACAAACTGCGTAAAGGATTTGAGTGGGTATAACAGTCAGAATATGACTGAAATAACATTTGCAGCACATTTGACAGAACTTAGAATAGGATGGTGAACGATGATTTTACCTTTGTTTTTCTCTGCCTCTTCTATGGCTCCAATGTAACTGCTGGACGAGACCTGACTGGTGTCCACAGACGGGTCCAAAGCGTAACCTGAGAGGCAAACATCACCCATAAACATTCATACTGATGATAAATATGCCATGCGTGATTACAGACAGATTCAAACCCATAAAACATAATCCACTGCTGTCAAACTGAACGAATGAGGGGCACGTATGTCTCACCAAATGTAGAGAACGTTCTCCGCTGCTGCTCAAACATGAAGTCGTTGACGTGGGCCGGTTCGGCAAAACCAGACAGCATGTTTCTCGGCGCGGCCATCTGCTGGGTTCTGAATGGGTTAATTGGACCAAACTGCAATGAGAAGAGATATACT
The DNA here is from genome assembly GCA_032164185.1 of Moxostoma hubbsi. NCBI lineage: Eukaryota > Metazoa > Chordata > Actinopteri > Cypriniformes > Catostomidae > Moxostoma > Moxostoma hubbsi. Next base: position 1,648,708 of record JAVLUX010000022.1, read on the forward strand.
GTAAGCATATACTGTAGAGGTGGGTAAAAACATTGATTGAGTAGCTGGAGCCTCTCTCATTAACATGCGCTCATTTACATTCAATGCTGGTTTTCTTAAAGAGACAGTACCGAAATTTTAGCACATGTTATATAATGCAATGTAAACACTTGTAAATAGTATAAACTATGCATTAAACCAGGGGTTTTCAAAGTGTGGGGCACGCCTCCTCAGGGGGGTGCTAGCACATGCCAGGGGAGGCGCGGAGAGTGGTTTAAAAATTAATTAAATACTTTATATGTATATATGTATTCTGTGTGTATGTATTTATATGTATTGTATGTAAACATTATTGTGAGGAGGAGGAGGGCGTGGCTGGGCCATGAGGGTACACGGCAGGTGCTGAATCTCGTAATCAGTGGGAGAGAGAGAGATAAAGGGGAGCTGGCGATGCCAGTTTGGGGGAGAGAGAGACATGCGGCCGGTGTGTGTGTGTGTGTGTGTTTATGTTTGTTTTATGTAGTTTTAAGTTCAGTTACGTCATTAAAGTTATGTTGACTGTTCTGCCGGATCCCGCCTCCTCCTTGCCCATCCTTTACCCATTACATTGGGTAACCCGGTAGGGAGGAGGGATGCGCTGTCGCAGAGTCCTCGCCGCTGGCGTCAGCCAAGGGATGGAGTCACCGTCGCTGGCCATCGGGAGTCAGAGGTACCGCTGCCATCTGCCCGGAGAGGAGCGGCTGTTGTCCGCATGAGGGCAGAGGAGTGGCTAAGGACCAGGCGACGGCGTGTCCGGAGACTGGCGAGCAAGTTTTTCTCTCTGTGTCTCTCCCGCTTGCCCTCTTCCTCCCCTCGTCTCTCTCCAGGTTCTCAGGAGGCGGGGTGGACCATCAGGTGGCGGAACGGCTGGAAGGGTAGTGTCTCCCCTCCAGAGATGAATCGGGCGGGGGATTGTGAAGAGGAGGGCGTGGCCAGCCCATGAGGGTGCACGGCCAGGCAAGGAGTCAATCAATCAGCGGGAGAGATAAAGGGGACACGGAGATGCCAGTTCGGGAAAGAGACACACAGCCGCGCTGTATGCAACACAACATCATGTTTATTGATTGAATCCATGGAATTGTTCATATAAAAACAAAAAATAAAAAGTACATTAATATTTTTGTAATGCACCTAGTTAAAAGATCCCGTGTAAAATGAACGGCATTATCTGGAAGGACATTTCTATTATAGTTATGTAATAAAAATGGACATTATAACTGAAATACACCCATATGATGTATGAATATGAATCAAATTTGGAAATCTGTGGCAATAGCAGCCCTATTGTAATGTACAATGTTGACAAAGTCAAGTGTTAATGAACATTATTATTATTATTATTATGAACATTAATGATGATGATGATTACCTCTGGAGCAAACATGGTATCAAATGTAGGGTTATAATTGACTTCCTTGAGCGCTGGATCCAGATGCACACCGGTCTCAACTTGTTCCTGAAGACACAGAAAACATTGAAGTTTTTATTAAGTAACTCTGGTTATAACAGCACCAATAACCTCATTATAACAGTTTTACAGAGACACCGTGGACATGTTCGTTACAACCAGTGTGGGGTAAGTTACTCTACAAAAGTAATTACTACTTACTAATTACATCTTCTACAGTATAATTAGATTACTGTTACTGTACTAATTACTCTGTCTGAAAAGTAACTACATTACTTATTACTAATTACTTTCTAAAACCCTGATCAACCTCGACCAGATGAAAAATACATGAAAGATAGACATGAAACTGTTCTTTTCATTCTTTTCATATAAATCATATAAAATCAAATAAATTATTCATGAACTGGCCAAAGGATTTAAAGGGGCGGCATTAAACTAGAAAACATACATTTGAATTTAGACACTAAATTTCGATTTTAAATATGCTATTGTTTTATTTACAATAGAATTGTTCTATAGTGTATACAAAAAATAAAAAGTAATTTAATAACAGTAATTAATTACTTAGTAATGCATTACACCCAACACTGGTTATAAGACATACACGATATTACTTGACAGTTACACAATATGCATTTAAATTCTGTACTGAAGCAATAATTATATGTGTTAATCAAACTGTATTCTGCTTTAAACACAATAATAAACAAATGAACATATTGTCTGTGGCTGTGTATCAATAACTAGTGTGCCTCCAGTCTTGACAGCAGCATTTCGATGCTTCATTTTAAGGCGCGTTTTAACATTTCTGACGCGTTTCGAGACATTTTGGGGACTGTGTGATGCCTTAAACACCTGCTGCTATCTAGGAAGGCAGCTCACTAGTTTTTGAAACAGAGCCGATGACTGTATGTATGTAGCGCGCTTCAGGTGTACCTTAACAGCGACTTCAGGAGCTGAATTCAGGACGGCTACAGTCGTAATACCGCCCGATTTTAAAGGCTGAAGATGCGCGACCGCGTCCGGATCGATTTTCTGCGGACTGGTAGCGAAGCCAGACTCATTTTCCGAATCTGAGTCGCTGCCGTAAGAAACGAGGGAACCCACCGCATCGGCCATCTTTAATGTTGTGGGTCGATAGGTCAGCGGGTCCTCGGAGATGAGTATTTCATAAATAACTGCTAATTTACAAAATGTAATTTTATAACAGTTATTATTGTATACATTGACACTACGTACGTTTATAATTGGTATTTGTCCAATTAGGAACATGCAGGGATGCTTTTATTTAAATGTAGCAATTCCAAGTTTATACATCTTTTAGGACGCCTTCTGACGGAAAAGCTTTGGAGCGCGCGCACCAAATGGCGACGTGAACGCGCATTATAATATGTGTGTTTTATTATTATTTTTTCAGATTTTTATCTTAAGTGATTAGACGCTTCGTTATTAGTGTTAGTCATAAAAATTATATTTAAATACGTATTTTTATAATTATCAACGATTTTTCAGCCGTTCAACAAACTTCAATCACACCCCCGCTCTCAAAGACTCCGCCCCACACATTTCAGCCAATCCAATGCCAGCAATCCTGAACGACTAAAATGATTGACAGGTATAGAACGTTTCTGAAAGGCTGCTCCACTTGATTATTAAAAACATAGCCTATTTCACCTATTTCAGTAAACTCTGTCAGATTATAAACATTTTATGTGTGGCATATAAAAAAAATCATGTGTAGAGCACCTTTAGTATTTTACTGCGCTAATTAAACTGTCCGTTTGCGTAAATGGGAGTGGTTTGAGCGCGAATCTGACCAATCAGAGCTGGAATCCCGCTCTTGGGCGTGTCGCGGTTTGTTGCGGCGAGTTCTGTGGCTTGAACAATAGAAAGTGGGACTTACCATCTGCATTCAGAGGGGTGGAGTCAATTACATTGACATGTAAAATTTCGACTCTCAACATTAAAGCAATTCAACCGTGTTGCAGATGGGTTAATGCCTCGTTATTTTATATCACTAAGTTCTTTGAGTGGGAATAAACACGTGCGTTTTTCACGTACATGCTGCTGTATATTCATAGCGGATCCCTTTTTCAGCGGAGAAGGTGCGATTGTCCCGAGCGCCCTATCTCTTTAACGGGATTCACACGCCAGCTATATTTCAGTACTGTATTTCAGCAATGAACACTGCACAACTGTACCGTGAGGATTTTTTCAAGGAATAACCCGCATACCTGGGAATATCATGGGAATATTAGAGTAAATTACTATTATCCAGGTATGCCATTTTATGCATGCCACATAAAAGTATGCACTGACATGTCACACATTGCATTGACATATGTAGCTGTTTACCTGAGATAAATAAATAATGCAACTTTGCATGGGAATAAAGTGACGAATTCCACCGCAAAATGTTGTAATGCATTATTTGTAATTTTGTTTGGTTGATGTATTGCTCATGCAAACCTACACTGCCTGCCCTGCCACTGGATGACAGGTGTGGGTAGCATTATGCATGCATGGGAAATAACTTGCATAATGTAGCTTAATGCATCCTGCATGCAGTTGATGTGACTGTTAAATATTTTAGGGAACATATATTGATATACACTGAAGACATGAAAAAGAAAACACACTTTTACTGCCCTGGGGGTCACATGATGTTCATGAGATTGATGCATTCAGGTGGAAGGGGTGTCACATCTGTATTGGAAATACAAGGCAAACTATCACACCACAACACAATGCAGTTTGCATGCTTTCCTGAACAGTGTGCACTCTAAATTAGTGCTGGGATTTCAGATATTCTGCTGGATTTACGTTCCTTCATGTTGTTCCGGAGAGAAAAAAAATCGACTTGATCTTGTTACCAGCAAATGCACATAATGCATCAACTAGTGGTGCAAAAGTGGACATTTGAGTGCAGTTTTGTGCATGCAGGGGGAAGGGCAGCAGACATCGGAAGACTCGCTTTGTGAAATCCGAGACTTCTGAAAGCACAATGCATCTCCATCGCATCTTTATCGGCTCCATAACGCGCTTTATGTCTGCGACGCGTTAAAAACAAAATAATGACATATAACAAACTAATATATTCTTTTGAGTGTCATTCTGTTTAATGCTTACACACTGCTTACACAACTTGATCAGATTTCTTCTATGCCGAATGAGTTGCGATGTGATATCTGAGGAGTGATTCGTTTGAATGAATCGGTTCGTTCGAACGGTCCAAGAACGATACACCGATTCATCGCTCGTTTTCTTATTTATCGTGTTTTTATTTATTTGTTTTATTTTTATATGCTTGTGAAATAACCATTTGGTTTAATACTTATGTTTTCACCGTGTTTAAGTTAAATAAATTCGGTTGTGTTTTTCTGTTTACTCGTGAGTCTGTCTCTCCAGTTTATGTTTTTGCCTGATCGATTCCCCCCAAAATTTTGTTTTATGTCAATTATTACATTGCCTATGCTTCTAGCACGTCACCCACCTTACAGATTTACTCCCAAACTTCTCACTTGACTTGCCTATTCTCAAGGACGAGTGGTTTACGAACGGTTAGTGAATCGGTTCGATCGAATCGTTCAAAAGAACTGGCTCATAAGAGCGATTCGTTGGCGAATCGGACATCACGAGTGTGTGTGTGTGCTTGAGGTCATCATCAATCTACCTAGTTGGTCAAGTACATGCAGTTCTTTTTACTGCATCATTTAAGATTCAATAAGCTTTAATTGGCATGGTAAAAGCTTTGCATTGCTAAAGCATTAATAAACATAGTTCATAACAATACAATGCAGGATATTTTTTCAAATGGCATGGGATTCTGTAATATAATGCATTATAGGGTTTCAGGCAGAGGGTTATGTATTTATTTATTACAGGGACAATCCCCCCAGAGCAACCTGGAGTTAAGTGTCTTACTCAAGGACACAATGGTGGTGACTGTGGGGATCGAACCAGCAACCTTCTGATTACAAGTTATGTGCTTTAACCCACTACACCACCACCAAAGTGACTTACAGTGCACTTATTACAGGGACAATCCCCCCGGAGCAACCTGGAGTTAAGTGTCTTACTCAAGGACACAATGGTGGTGACTGTGGGGGCCGAACCAGCAACCTCCTGATTACCAGTTATGTGCTTTAAGTTATGTATATGATGTCAAACTAGCTCATGCATTAGATAAGCTTTGTACAAGTTGCATGTGTCTGAGTCTGACTTATAAGACGGTTAGTACCTGATTACGCTCATAAATCAACGTTAGCTTCCGTTACAAATTACAGTGGCGGTACATTGGTGCATTGATGGCATCTGATGGTAATACCATGGTACTTTGATATATACCATGAGCAGTGTTATTGCGAGTAATCAGGAGTAAAAGTGTGCAAACTTCGGGGAGGGGCTGTAGTGCATGATGGGGATTGTAGTTCTATAGAGTGTGAGGCCAGAGACTATTTAGCAGAGAGAGACGAGTCACCTATTTAAATGAATGCGAGAAATTCGAACGCCCAATAAAGGAGCTCTAGCACCCAACAGTCAATGGATGTAGACAGGAAGTCCCGCCTCACAGGTAAAAGTCGACGGATATCGCCTGTCAGTCAACTCACTCACGAACATGGGCATTAGCTATACAAGCTGGGAAAATTGCGTAATATGAGGTCAATGTTCGGTTGAGTGAAATGCGATTGATTTATGTGTACATGCACGCTGCATTGAAACATCAGTAAACACGTTTAGGCAGAAGGATTATAAGACTCGTCCTCCATTAGCCTCGACATGATACACAGAGTGAAATACTTCTGATTTAAGCAGCTGAACTGCGCCGTGTTACAGCTCCCCGTAACTGGGAGAATGGGATGAGAAAAGCTGACTCTGGATCAGCGGCTCCGGGCAACGTTCAACATCGCTTGTGTACGCAGAGAACACGTCTTAGTTTCTAAGATTGTACATTTTCGTTTTATTCATGAATCAAACCATTTTTATGACATTTCGGTTGCATTAAAAACAAGTTGTGCCAACATGCGGGTATGCAGCTGTATGCGCTCGATCAGTGGCGTCTGTACGCACCGCGGATCAGCTCAAAACAAGCGTGCGCTGAGATGAATAAGTGAAAACATATTCATTTATTATCAGACTTATTCCTTGAACATGTTAGGCTGGCATTCCCCTCTGAATTCTGTCCTGACATCTTAAGTTGACTGGCATTGTCGATGGGCACCGCACAGGATGGCATATATGATTGGCTGCCATGTCCATGTTAAAACTAGTCGTGCATATTCATGTTATTGAGTCTTTATTATAAATATGATGTGATGACCTACTTTCTAAATATCTGTTTGTTTACTATGTTGTTTTGACATGCGTGTGGTACAGTAGCTGGCATGACCTGTGATGTCACTTGTATGCAGTGCATGACATATGTAGAATGATCACACTTGTACAAGCTTGTGAATGTAGTTGATGATGTAATGCAACTGTTAAAATGAGTCATGTGCTACAGTAAAAGTGTTGAAATGTCATAAGATAGCATTGTGTGAGGAACAGGGCAAAACGTAAGTGTTTATGCACTGATAATCTGCCGTTTTACTGGTGATTTGTGTGAATGTGAATAAAAGTAAAAACTGACATGATACGTACAACGAGTCACAGAAAAATCATTTTGCAAAAATGTAGGTATGCTCTCAGCATGCTACCACTCTTTCCAAGATGCTGTGTCTTTAAATGAATCTTCTTAAAAACTTCTGCCACTAAAAATATTAAAGCTACAGAATAAAATCTAGATGCACGCAGTAGTTTGCCTAGCCAATTGTTACTTGACCAGTTGACCATCCTGACCCGTTCCTAGTACATTTAAGCAACGGAGATGGAAAGCAGGCCAAGATAGTGGTCTTTAAGAGATTAAAAATGCTCATCTGGTGTCCAAAGCTCGCAGTACATCCCAGCTGTAAAGATTCCTCGGACACTAGAGTCTTTGTTCAAGCGTTCTGTTCAGCTGGGCGGTTCACAAAGCCGCCACTGTGTACTGGGGGGTTAGGGGGGCCTGGGTAGCTCAGCGAGTATTGACGCTGACTATCACACCTGGAGTTGCGAGTTCGAATCCAAATTGTGCTGAGTAATAAATATCCACCTTTGACTAGCTCAGACCAGTAGGTGGCGATATGCAAGAAAAATGCGAATGTCATATTTTTTACTATTAATAGCAGTGGTCAGTGTCTTGCTAGGGAGGGTAGAGTCACATGGGGTAACCAAATTGGCCCGGTTGCTAGGGAGGGTAGAGTCACATGGGGTAACCAGATTGGCCCGGTTGCTAGGGAGGGTAGAGTCACATGGGGTAACCAGATTGGCCCGGTTGCTAGGGAGGGTAGAGTCACATGAGGTAACCAGATTGGCCCGGTTGCTAGGGAGGGTAGAGTCACATGGGGTAACCAGATTGGCCCGGTTGCTAGGGAGGGTAGAGTCACATGAGGTAACCAGATTGGCCCGGTTGCTAGGGAGGGTAGAGTCACATGAGGTAACCAGATTGGCCCGGTTGCTAGGGAGGGTAGAGTCACATGAGGTAACCAGATTGGCCCGGTTGCTAGGGAGGGTAGAGTCACATGAGGTAACCAGATTGGCCCGGTTGCTAGGGAGGGTAGAGTCACATGAGGTAACCAGATTGGCCCGGTTGCTAGGGAGGGTAGAGTCACATGGGGTAACCAGATTGGCCCGGTTGCTAGGGAGGGTAGAGTCACATGGGGTAACCAGATTGGCCCGGTTGCTAGGGAGGGTAGAGTCACATGGGGTAACCAGATTGGCCCGGTTGCTAGGGAGGGTAGAGTCACATGGGGTAACCAGATTGGCCCGGTTGCTAGGGAGGGTAGAGTCACATGGGGTAACCAGATTGGCCCGGTTGCTAGGGAGGGTAGAGATACATGGGGTAACCAAATTGGCCCGGTTGCTAGGGAGGGTAGAGTCACATGGGGTAACCAAATTGGCCCGGTTGCTAGGGAGGGTAGAGTCACACGGGGTAACCAAATTGGCCCGGTTGCTAGGGAGGGTAGAGTCACACGGGGTAACCAAATTGTCCCGGTTGCTAGGGAGAGTAGAGTCACATGGGGTAACCAAATTGTCCCGGTTGCTAGGGAGGGTAGAGTCACATGGGGTAACCAAATTGGCCCGGTTGCTAGGGAGGGTAGAGTCACATGAGGTAACCAAATTGGCCCGGTTGCTAGGGAGGGTAGAGTCACATGGGGTAACCAAATTGGCACGGTTGCTAGGGAGGGTAGAGTCACATGGGGTAACCAAATTGGCCCGGTTGCTAGGGAGGGTAGAGTCACATGGGGTAACCAAATTGTTCCGGTTGCTAGGGAGGGTAGAGTCACACGGGGTAACCAAATTGGCCCGGTTGCTAGGGAGGGTAGAGTCACATGGGGTAACCAAATTGGCCCGGTTGCTAGGGAGGGTAGAGTCACACGGGGTAACCAAATTGGCCCGGTTGCTAGGGAGGGTAGAGTCACATGGGGTAACCAAATTGTCCCGGTTGCTAGGGAGAGTAGAGTCACATGGGGTAACCAAATTGTCCCGGTTGCTAGGGAGGGTAGAGTCACATGGGGTAACCAAATTGGCCCGGTTGCTAGGGAGGGTAGAGTCACATGAGGTAACCAAATTGGCCCGGTTGCTAGGGAGGGTAGAGTCACATGGGGTAACCAAATTGGCACGGTTGCTAGGGAGGGTAGAGTCACATGGGGTAACCAAATTGGCCCGGTTGCTAGGGAGGGTAGAGTCACATGGGGTAACCAAATTGTCCCGGTTGCTAGGGAGGGTAGAGTCACATGGGGTAACCTCCTCGTGGTCACTATAATGTGGTTCTCGCTCTCGGTGGGGCGTGTGGTGAGTTGTGCGTGGATGCCGCGGAGAATAGCGTGGAGCCTCCACATGCTCTACGTCTCCGCAGTAACACGCTCAACAAGTCATGTGATAAGATGCGCGGATTGACGGTTTTTGACGTGGAGGCAACTGAGATTCGTCCTTCGCCACCCGGATTGAGGCGAGTCACTACGCCACCACGAGGACTTGGAGCACATCGGTAATTGGGCGTTTGACAAACAACATCATTCGACTAAATATTTGACCAACTACAAGTCAGAAAAGTTGTTTATTATTGGAGATGCTACACTTATTTGAAAACCGTTACTATAGGAGTTACTATTACAAGTTAGCAGCAGTGCAAAGTCTATTTCCTTTGTTGCAGTAACTAAAAGTTGCCTGTGTCTCTGCATAATATCTCCTTATTTCTGAATCAATAAATGGCTTTGCTTGTACAGCACTATGATTATTTACAATAAAGCACTCTTTCTCCATTATCTGAGCAGTCTCTGAGTTGGTTATGTCACATTTATCACTTATTAAGCACCACCCGGTCTGGCAGGAACCTCCCGTGACACAGTGTGTTCTGTTCTGTTGGTTTTGTGGCTTTGGCAGATGGAGATGAATGCATTCAGATCATGGTGTGGTTATTGCGACTGTACATGAGTCCCCAGAGGCGACCGTGGTGTCCACTTACACTCTCGACGTTGTTGTGGATTCCTTTGTCATTTCGCTTACAGACAGGTGCTGATTCAATACGACAGCAGAGATGAGCGCCAAACACGTGTTGTAGTAGTTCTAGTCACCTCATGTTGTGCTTCTACTGTCTTCTTTTTAGGTTAAAGTGAGAATTGAGAATTCTGTCATCATTTACTCACCCTCATGATGTTTGAGATACATACAGCTTTCTTTCAAGCAACAAAAAGGTCAAAAAAGCACCGCTGGAGTATCAGTTTTGTATGGAAAAGTTCATCCGGACGTTCTTCAAAATATTCAATTTTGGGTTCTACAGAAGAAAGGAAGGCAAATAGGTCTGAGACGACATGAGCGTGATATATAATAACAGAACTTTCATTTTTTGGGGGGTGAAGTATCCCTTTCAGAAAGCTGAAATGTTCACAGCCGTCTCTTGTGTGCCAGTTCAGCATTTGTATATTCAAATGGCGCTGATGGACTTCACAGGTGTGTCGAAAACCTGTTTTGGCTGAGGCCACCATTATGTGCAGTGGAAGTCTTTTGGAGAAAATGGCTTTTAAATTTAGTCAATATTTCATCATGTCATATCCATTCATTTTAGTCAATTTTACTCTAAAATGCCACATCATTTTAGTTTATGTTTAGATGCGCCCTCATACTGCGATTAAACTGTGGCTCGTGTAAAAAAAATACAGCGATTATTTTATATAATATCGGTGAGATAAAATGACCATATACTGCAAATTGCAAAAGTCACAATGGTATCCAAATTGGCCCGGTTGCTAGGGAGGGTAGAGTCACATGGGGTAACCAAATTGGCCCGGTTGCTAGGGAGGGTAGAGTCACATGGGGTAACCAAATTGGCCCGGTTGCTAGGGAGGGTAGAGTCACATGGGGTAACCAAATTAGCCTGGTTGCTAGGGAGGGTAGAGTCACATGGGGTAACCAAATTGTCCCAGTTGCTAGGGAGGGTAGAGTCACATGGGGTAACCAAATTGGCCCGGTTGCTAGGGAGGGTAGAGTCACATGGGGTAACCAAATTGGCCCGGTTGCTAGGGAGGGTAGAGTCACATGAGGTAACCAAATTGGCCCGGTTGCTAGGAAGGGTAGAGTCACATGGGGTAACCAAATTGGCCCGGTTGCTAGGGAGGGTAGAGTCACATGGGGTAACCAAATTGGCCCGGTTGCTAGGGAGGGTAGAGTCACATGGGGTAACCAAATTGGCCCGGTTGCTAGGGAGGGTAGAGTCACATGAGGTAACCAAATTGGCCCGGTTGCTAGGAAGGGTAGAGTCACATGGGGTAACCAAATTGGCCCGGTTGCTAGGGAGGGTAGAGTCACATGGGGTAACCAAATTGGCCCGGTTGCTAGGGAGGGTAGAGTCACATGGGGTAACCAAATTGGCCCGGTTGCTAGGGAGGGTAGAGTCACATGGGGTAACCTCCTCGTGGTCACTATAATGTGGTTCTTGCTCTCGGTGGGGCGTGTGGTGAGTTGTGCGTGGATGCCGCGGAGAATAGCGTGAAGCCTCCACATGCACTACATCTCCATGGTAACGTGCTCAAGAAGCCACGTGATAAGATGAGCGGATTGACGGTTTTTGACGTGGAGGCAACTGAGATTCGTCCTCCGCCACCCGGATTGAGGCAGGTCACTACGCCACCACGAGGACTTAGAGCGCATCGGGAATTGGCCGTTCCAAATTGGGGAGAAAAAAAAACGAACATGACATATTTTGAAAATGTAATTCTTACACCTGCGAGACATTATCCGCATCTGGACCGACCATACAAGGTAAAACTGACATTGTTCTCAAGTCTGCCCATTCACTGGGCATCCCTGTTTGACCCCTTGGGGTCAGAGGTCACAACTGAGGCCCCACGGTTGTAATCGTTACATAAATGTTGGTCGTAGCTCGTGGGGAGAGCCAGTTGTGTGGCTTATCCTCTGAAACATGTGATTGGTCATGACAGGCAGTGAGACCGCTGAAGCTAAACTCTCCAGGGATGCGGTTTCACGTCGCATCATCACGGGACACGCTTGAGGCGAAAATCTGACTATTGTTGTTAATGTGCACGGATTGTGACACGGAGTCGTCTCACTTCAGACAGCCTGGAGGGCGCTGCGTGACATAACTAGCACAACTAGCTGAAGCTGTGAGACGGGGTATTATGGCACATAATGAACAACACAGCAACAAAACATTTTCTTTAGACAAACATAGTCTCATGACAACTCATAATTCATACGAGATGGCGAAATCACAAGATATCGTAGCACTTGGCTCGTACAAAAAAGGTATGACTTTTATTCACCTCGAAACCAGCCAATGAACAAACAGATGAATTTTTTTGTCGTGGTTTTGGGGGTTAAACTTTGTTACATTTATTTATAAAATTGGGGTTAAATTTACACGAAAATAGTTTTGGATTAACACGGAAAAAATGTTGGTGAGTCTGTGACCTCGTACTATTCTGACAAAGTCAATGCAAAAATGGCAATAGACGCAAATGATGCGAATGGCGCAACTCGAACACGTGAAATCGCTTCATTTGCTTAATATATCTGCATGACATGTTTTCGCCAAAGCCTATCAGCGTTGAGATTGTCCGGATGTCACTGACGTACTGACATAGTAGCATAGTAGTTCCAATTTTAACCGCAAACAGTAAAGGTGCGTTCACATACAATAAGAAGCGAGCGTTTTGCCCGGTGCGATTACATACACAGTCAATGCAAAGATGCTAATTTGCGCTGGGCAGTGCGAATGAAGCAAATGACGCGACTTGAACACGCAAAATCGCTTCATTCGCTAATTCACGCGGGGCGGCACGAATCCACAGATAGCACGTACACACCCACAGATAGCGCGCACACCCACAGATAGCGCGCATACACCCACAGATAGCGCGCATACACCCACAGTTAGCGCGCACACACCCACAGATAGCGCGCATACACCCACAGATAGCGCGCATACACCCACAGTTAGCACGCACACACCCACAGATAGCGCGCATACACCCACAGATAGCGCGCATACACCCACAGTTAGCGCGCACACACCCACAGTTAGTGCGCACACACCCACAGATAGCGCGCATACACCCACAGATAGCGCGCATACACCCACAGATAGCACGCACACACCCACAGTTAGCGCGCACACACCCACAGATAGCGCGCATACACCCACAGATAGCGCGCATACACCCACAGTTAGCACGCACACACCCACAGATAGCGCGCACACACCCACAGATAGCGCGCATACACCCACAGATAGCGCGCACACACCCACAGTTAGCGCGCACACACCCACAGATAGCGCGCATACACCCACAGGTAGCACACACACCCACAGTTAGCGCGCACACACCCACAGGTAGCGCGCACACACCCTCAGTTAGCACGCACACACCCACAGATAGCGCGCACACACCCACAGATAGAGCGCACACACCCTCAGTTAGCGCGCATACACCCACAGTTAGCGCGCACACACCCACAGATAGCGCGCGCACACCCTCAGGTAGCGCGCACACACCCACAGATAGCGCGTACACACCCACAGGTAGCGCACACACCCACAGGTAGCGCACACACCCACAGGTAGCGCGCATACACCCACAGATAGCGCGTACACACCCACAGGTAGCGCACACACCCACAGATAGCGCACACACACCCACAGATAGCACGCATCCACCCACAGGTAGCGCGCACACCCACAGATAGCGGCATACACCCACAGATAGCGCGCATCCACCCACAGATAGCGCACACACACCCACAGATAGCACGCATCCACCCACAGATAGCGCGCAGACCCACAGATAGCGCGCATACACCCACAGGTAGCGCGCATACACCCACATGTAGCACGCACACACCCACAGGTAGCGCGCACACACCCACAGTTAGCCCGCACACACCCACAGGTAGCGCACACACCCACGGGTAGCGCATACACCCACAGTTAGCGCGCATACACCCACAGGTAGCGCGCACACACCCACAGTTAGCGCACACACCCACAGGTAGCGCACACACCCACAGTTAGCGCGCATACACCCACAGGTAGCGCGCACACACCCACAGTTAGCGCGCATACACCCACAGATAGCGCACACACCCACAGGTAGCGCGCACACACCCACAGGTAGCGCGCACACACCCTCAGTTAGCGCGCACACACCCACAGATAGCGCGCACACACCCACAGATAGAGCGCACACACCCTCAGGTAGCGCGCACACACCCACAGATAGCGCGCATACACCCACAGTTAGCGCGCACACACCCACAGATAGCGCGCACACACCCTCAGGTAGCGCGCACACACCCACAGGTAGCGCGTACACACCCACAGGTAGCGCACACACCCACAGGTAGCGCACACACCCACAGGTAGCGCGCATACACCCACAGATAGCGCGTACACACCCACAGGTAGCGCGCACACCCACAGGTAGCGCACACACCCACAGGTAGCGCACATACCCACAGTTAGCGCGCACACACCCACAGATAGCGCGCATACACCCTCAGGTAGCGCGCACACACCCACAGATAGCGCGTACACACCCACAGGTAGCATACACACCCACAGGTAGAGCACACACCCACAGGTAGCGCACACACCCACAGTTAGCGCGCATACACCCACAGTTAGCGCGCATACACCCACAGATAGCGCGCATACACCCACAGGTAGCGCACACACCCACAGGTAGCGCGCACACACCCACAGTTAGCGTGCACACACCCACAGTTAGCGTGCACACACCCACAGGTAGCGCGCACACACCCACAGTTAGCGTGCACACACCCACAGGTAGCGCGTATACACTCCCATACATGCCCACTTGTGCTTAGCACTGGCATGAAAATTGAATCTTGTTTTATATATATTTAAATATTGTTTACTGGATCGCCAGAGAATAATATTGATCAAGCTTTGCAGAGAAATGCTGCTCATGGAACTCAAAAGGAAATATTCTCAGACAAAAAATATGTCTAGTTGAAACTGTCAGTTATAGACGGATCTTAAAGCTCCTCTGGATCAATACAAATCTAATAGGGTTGCCATTTTGACAGACTGTTTTCAAAGAAAGGGCAAAGTGGAGCGGAGAGGTGTGTTCACCAATACTGTATTTATGCATCATAATGGCTGATGCTGAAACTGCAAGCATTGAAAGTGAATTAGAAAGCATCCTAATTTATATAACCATGTCAAAATGGTGGGACGAACTGCAGCGTTTAACTCAATATTGCTATTCTATAATTGATTATTTGTGGTATAATCATCACTGATTGGACGGGAAAACCCTGCCGCGGGCATCAAAAGTGATTTCCAGGCTACGCGGGAGAATGAATTAGCATTATCAGGAAACAAACATCTTTAAAGACATGAAATTGCAGATGTTGTTGCCGGCTAAAGGGGCGTTCACACCATCGCGCGTTGTCGCCATTTGCGTCAACCTAGCAGGCAACCTCAAGTCATTTTTTTCTACATGAAAGTCGCCTTCTAGCAACACTACAGAAACTTGTGGACCTCCAGATCAGTGTGAACGCCCCTCAGTCACATGACACCCACAATGCAAACTTTGACGCTTGTCTGAACGGACCGTGTTGTTTTCTGATTATAAGCCACACAGAATGAACTCCCACCTCCTGTAGGATTTTTTTTAAAGATACATCCGAGACTTCATTTGCAACATTCTCTTCCCATCTGGGATCGACCCCTCTTGGCCTGAAGGCCAGATTGGCATACTGTGCCCATTGGCACCACTCAGGGCATCACACCATCTAGCGTTTACCCAGAAATGTCTCCATTCATTGCAGATCCAAAATGGCATCTCCACAGTTGGAGTTTAATGGTCCAGTCATGTGACTGCCGCATGCACTGCGGTGCAGTCATGCCTGATTGATGGATTTATTCAAATGAGCGCCGTGACTCACCGTGCATCCATCTATTCTCAATGTGAACACTGTGCAGATGAGATATTTCACTGTCTGCAGGTGTTGCTATTTTTGGATGAACAGGAAATGGCTTTGAGGTCACTAGTATGAGGGAGCAAGACTACATTCTGTTGTTAAAGTAAACAGGAAGCTGCATTCACAGCACATTTGGCTTCTGCACTGACATATTTCAATGTCAGATAAACAATTGGGAATTGACTGGATGGTGAAAAGTTGGTTTTCCATACCAGAATGTAGCCAGAACAATAGCATAATAGCTATACATTTTTAACCTTAGCGGTATTCAAAGTGCTTTACACTGTGACACATTCACCCAATCATACACTAATGATGGCAGAGCTGTCATGCAAGGCACTAGTCTGCCATTGGGAGCTACTTGGGGTTCAGTGTCTTGCCCAAGAATACTTCGGCATGTGGAGTCATGTCGCCAACCCTGCGATTAGTGGCCGACCCGCTCTACCACCTGAGCCACAGCCGCCCGCAAGGCTGAAGGCTTCACGCTATTCTCCGCGGCATCCACGCACAACTCACCACACGCCCCACCGAGAGCGAGAACCACATTATAGTGACCACGAGGAGGTTACCCCATGTGACTACCCTCCCTAGCAACCGGGACAATTTTGTTACCCCATGTGACTCTACCCTCCCTAGCAACCGGGCCAATTTGGTTACCCCATGTGACTCTACCCTCCCTAGCAACCGGGCCAATTTGGTTACCCCATGTGACTCTACCCTCCCTAGCAACCGGGCCAATTTGGTTACCCCATGTGACTCTACCCTCCCTAGCAACCGAGCCAATTTGGTTGCTAAGGAGACCTGACTGGAGTCACTCAGCATGCCCTGGATTCAAACTCGCGACTCCAGGTGTGATAGTCAGCGTCAATACTCGCTGAGATACCCAGACCCCATCTCCGTTTCTTAGTGCTTAAACTACACATCCAGGATTTATGTAACACATCTCACTAGCGCATGACTGGCTGTTACGTTGAACAAAATGTGTTAATTCTTCTTTGTGGTTGCTAGGGTCTTCTGTGTGGTTGCTAGGGTCTTCTGTGTAGTTGCTAGGGTCTTCTTTTTAGTTGCTAGGGTCTTCTTTGTGGTTGCTAGGGTCTTCTGTGTGGTTGCTAGGTGGGTAGAGGCTCAAGTGAAAGGAGTCCTGCATCCTCAAGTCTCTATGATTTGACTCGGGCACCTCTTTCAATGTAACTTTATAGGATTGTGAAAGTGTTTTTCCTTCATGAGAGGGGGCGGGCAGCACTTCTCCATCCATATTGCGTATATATTTATGCTCATTATGTAGCGTGGGCATTTGCAAGACTCAGTGTGACTCTGTGAATCTGTATCGTGGGTGGGATGTGTATTTCACACAGACATAATCATCTGTGTTCCAGTGAGTCACTTCCAATGCAAGTCAATGGGGTTTAATCTGTGTGTGTGTGTGTGTGTGTGTGTGTGAGACACTTCCAATGCAAGTCAATGGGGTTTAATCTGTAAACATTCAAATACTGTTTCAAAAGTATAGACACAAGACGTAAACAACATGTGTGTTAGCATAATATTAGCTTACTCTTAATTTTTAGTAATTAAGTAGTGTTTTGTACCTTGGCAACTATATTTTAACCCTTCTTTTATTTTAAAAAAGGGCTGCTTAATTTGCTGTTCACAGTCATTTTTGACCGAAAACAGTACAGGTGTAATTTATTATTATAATGGTTTTAAAACATTTTTTTTTAAGAAATAACATTTCGTATTCTCTAAGGTACAAACAATAAAATTCTATACTTTTTTGGGGGGGGAGGGGGGGGGGATTTATGTTTTTCAGATCTTATTTCCATATATATATATATTTCTTGACCAGTCATTTGCATATGCAAATAAGCACGTTTATGTAAATTCACTACAGTAAAAACCTATACTGATATAATCTGAAACATGAAGGCAATATGAGAATGTGTGGTGTATATGGGGTAGATTGCTGCCATATTGTGAAACAAGAAAAAAAAAACAGGAATCAAAAATCATGCAATGACAATAATAGCCAGTAGGTGGCAGTGGTGTTATATGCAGCACCTACTGTGCACTAATTCTACATTTTATCAAGTTATGCATTTGGATATATATTTTAGAATAATCAAACGTCCAATCTGGTTAAATGGGCAGGCTCAGGGTGGAAATGACGAGGTGGGCAATAACAGGGTGGACATTTAATGGGTGAATTAGCCACTACATGGTCTGTGAATGATATCTTCTATCCAAGGTCATAGTATCGTGACATTACGAGGGGGACAATAAATAAAAAAGTGACACATTTATCACAGCTGAATACATGTTAGTGAGAGAATGTCAAACTAACCACTAAACTGGATGAAACTAAATTTAGAAATGTTATTTTTGTCAAAGACGTTTGACGTGCCGCTCTGGGGACATGAGGAAATTACTGCAACAAATTAAAATCATTGTAATAGTCTTTATTCTTTTTAACAGGCCTATTGTAAAATTGTAATCAGGTGATATTAAACAATATAAATATCATAATTTGTACTGGTGACGTATATGTCACTGAATTGTAGGAATGACACATTTGTCAATAATTTATCCAAATTAAATAACTCAAAGTAAATGAATAAAATCAAGAAAATGAACATTAATAAACAGCAATGGATGGAAAATTCAATTTGTGTATAAAACAGAAGACAGACTTTGTTCTTTCTTCTGTGTGTGTGAGCGTTTGTGTGTGTGTGCGCACGTGTGTGTGTGTGTGCGTTTGTGTGTGTGTGCGTGTGTGTGTGTGTGTGTGTGTGTTTGTGTGTGTGCGTGCGTGTGTGTGTGTGTTTGAGTGTGTGTTTGTGTGTGTGTGCGTGGGTGTGTGTTTGTGTGTGTGTGTGTGTGTGCATGCGTGTGTGTTTGTGTTTATGTGTGTGCGTGCGTGCGGGTGTGTTTGTGTGTGTGTGTGAGTTTGTGTGTGTGTATGCGTGTGTGTGCGTGTGTGTGTTTGTGTTTATGTGTGTGCGTGCGTGTGTGTGCGTGTGTTTGCGTTATGTGTGTGCGTGCGTGGGGGCACGAATGAAGCAAATGACGCGACTTGAACGCGCGAAATCGCTTCATTCGCTTCATTCACGAGTGGCGGCACAAATGAAGCAAATGACGCGACTTGAACACGCGAAATCGCTTCATTCGCGAATTCACGCTGGGCGGCACAAATGAAGCAAATGACGCGACTTGAACACGCGAAATCGCTTCATTCGCGAATTCACGAGTGGCGGCACGAATGAAGCAAATGACGCGACTTGAACACGCGAAATCGCTTCATTCGCGAATTCACGAGTGGCGGCACGAATGAAGCAAATGACGCGACTTGAACACGCGAAATCGCTTCATTCGCGAATTCACGCGGGGCGGCACGAATGAAGCAAATGACACGACTTGAACACGCGAAATCACTTCATTCGCGAATTCACGCGGGGCGGCACTAATGAAGCAAATGACACGACTTGAACACGCGAAATCACTTCATTCGCGAATTCACGCGGGGCGGCACGAATGAAGCAAATGACGCGACTTGAACACGCAAAATCGCTTCATTCGTGAATTCACGCGGGGCGGCACGAATGAAGCAAATGACGCGACTTGAACACGCGAAATCGCTTCATACACGAATTCACGCGGGGCGGCACGAATGAAGTAAATGACGCGACTTGAACACGCGAAATCGCTTCATATGCGAATTCACGCGCGGCGGCACGAATGAAGCAAATGACGCGACTTGAACGCGCGAAATCGCTTCATTCGCGAATTCACGCGGGGCGGCACAAATGAAGCAAATGACGCGACTTGAACATGCGAAATCGCTTCATTCGCGAATTCACGCTGGGCGGCACAAATGAAGCAAATGACACGACTTGAACACGCGAAATCGCTTCATTCGCGAATTCACGCGGGGCGGCACGAATGAAGCAAAATGACGCGACTTGAACACGCGAAATCGCTTCATTCGTGTATTCGCGCAAGTTTAAATGTTTCATCTCGGGCGAAAAATCCGCATGACGCGTTGTCGCGAAAGCCTATCAGCATTGAGATTGTCCGGATGTCACTGACGTACTGATGTAGTAGCAGAAGAAATCTGGAAAAATGGATGAAAGAATCATTGTAGTGGTGCGTCATACATGACACAGCGTCATACATGTACAGAGACCGGACGAATAAAGACATCGCTTGGAGGAAAGTGAGCGAGGAAGTTGGACGACCTGGTAAGTTCTGGAAATATGCGCGACTACTTGATTCCAGCTATTGGTTGAACTTTACTATGAACCAAGTCGTAGAAGCCCCGCCTCCTGTCCTTTTCCGGAAGTGAAGCGGGAATACTCACGGGTTCGCGTTACTCGCGCGAACGCGAGTTTAAACACAAACTCTGCGTATGTGAACGCACCATAATGGTCAAGTTGATTTTTTCTCTGTGTGTTCAGATAAAGGAACCCAATCTTACTACATCGGAAAAAGTGCTAATAGTACTGGAAGTTTAAATAGTATGTGAAACAGTACTATGTTATATTGTTGTCACATGACCTCGCAGTTTTACTCTGATTTGATCATCATAATTGAGGCTGCTTATTAGTCAAACATTACTCAGATTTCAAGACGGTTGTATCCCTTGAGAACTTATGAGCAGATTTTGAAGTTTTCTTTTGAGCTTTAACAGTACATCTGTGATTCTGAGGCTACTGCAGACTGGACTGGCTTGACGCAGAGTGTTTGAGTACACGTGTTATGTAAGAGCGCACAGCTTGAAGGCATCCCTCTCTTTCTTAGTCTTTTGTTTTCCCATGTGAGAATCTAATGCAAACCAGCTGTTGGCCCGGTCATACCTCCAGAATTCCAGCGCTCTGATTGGCTGCCATTGAGTTGCCTGCTTTCTGATTGGCTGCTGCAGCATTCCGTTGTCTGTGATTGGTCTCTGTCGATCTGCAAATTGCATTAGTGCTGCACAGCTGAGAAAGAGAAAAAGGGTCAGTATGCAGCAAATCAGATCACACTGACCAGATCATACTTGAGCTTTCTCAACTCTTTCTAAAAGAATCTAGGATTTCCACAATGGAGAAAGTTTAAAGGAGTGACCAACAAAAGCAATACTCATTATGATGTCATTACGTTACAATGATCATATTTACTAGACACATGAACACTTATGCACAGATTAGGAGACACAACTAGCCAAATATAAGTAAGGGACGATGTGCAGTCAGACGGTTGTTTTCGCAAAACAAAAAAAAGCCCAACAGGGTGATCAGGACTAAATAAACACCAACAGAACGCCGACGCAAACCAGAGGTGCATTTCAGCTGTTCAGCCATTTTTATTTCTTCCCATATAATTGCATCATGTCAAAGCAAATCAATATTTTATGTCCATAAAACAGCTACTAACTATTTGGTTAAATAAGTGGTATTTATCGCAAAAACAACCGTCTCACTGTTTATGATTGTCCGACTTTAGTTTAGTTTAAACTCGCATTCGCGCGAGTAACGCGAACCCACGAGTATTCCCGCTTCTCTTCCGGAAAAGGACAGGAGGCGGGGCTTCTACGACTTGGTTCCTAGTAAAGTTCAACTAATAGCTGGAATCAAGTAGACGCGCATATTTCCAGAATTTACCAGGTCGTCCAACTTCCTCGCTCACTTTCCTCCAAGCGATGTCTTTATTCGCATTAAGGGTGTGATACTCGCAAGTCACATGACAGGAAACAGTTACAAAGCAAGCCAACAGATTAGGTGCTGTATAGGAAAAATAGCTAGCCATATCTACAATGGCATTGTTAACTGAAAACTCATTGTGTTTGAATGATGCAACATCCAGGCCACTAGGTGTCTGTGTAAGTCAATGTAAGCCACTGCGACATACTTCAAAAAATTACCGAGTGCACCTTTAAAAAAAGTAAAAGTCAATGTGGTCAATTTTTGGAGGCAAAAATGTAAAGTTTACAATTTTATAAAAACACTTACATTAATTCTTCCGTTAAAACTGGTGTATTATTTGAGCTAAGTTGTTTAAATTGTCATTTTAGGGTTTTGAGGTTTACAGCGTTACGTCGTCATGGCAACAAAGTTGTAAAATTAGTTATAACTTTACACAGATGTGATTAGTATGTGATTTTAACACACTAAAATCATGTTAACACACATTGTTTACGTCATGTGTCTATACTTTTGAATATTTTAATGTTTACAGATAAAACCCCATTGACTTACATTGGAAGTGTCTTACTGGAACACACATTTGTGCTTTTTTTTGTTGTTGTTGTTGTTGTTGTTGTTGTTGTTGTTAAAGACAACGAGGAGGCAAGACTGATGTCAATTGAGCTCATCTTGAATTGAACACGGAATATTCCTTTAATTTGTCAACTTAATCAGTGCGTGTGTTCCGTGGAAATCGAACCCATTACCTTGGCCATTATCTTGATTACAGCAGCGGCCAATCCTGTGATTGTTTACAGCAGCGGGCCAATCCCGTGATTGTTTACAGCAGCGGGCCAATCCCGTGTTTGTTTACAGCAGCGGCCAATCCTGTGATAGTTTACAGCAGCGGGCCAATCCCGTGATTGTTTACAGCAGCGGGCCAATCCCGTGATTGTTTACAGCAGCGGCCAATCCCGTGATTGTTTACAGCAGCGGGCCAATCCCGTGTTTGTTTACAGCAGCGGGCCAATCCCGTGATTGTTTACAGCAGCGGCCAATCCCGTGATTGTTTACAGCAACGGCCAATCCCGTGATTGATTACAGCGGCGGCCAATCCTGTGATTGATTACAGCGGCGGCCAATCCCGTGATTGATTACAGCGGCGGCCAATCCCGTGATTGATTACAGCGGCGGCCAATCCCGTGATTGATTACAGCGGCCAATCCCGTGATTGATTACAGCGGCGGCCAATCCTGTGATTGTTTACAGCAGCGGCCAATCCTGTGATTGTTTACAGCGGCGGCCAATCCTGTGATTGATTACAGCGGTGGCCAATCCTGTGATTGTTTACAGCAGCGGGCCAATCCCGTGTTTGTTTACAGCAGCGGGCCAATCCCGTGATTGTTTACAGCAGCGGCCAATCCCGTGATTGATTACAGCGGCGGCCAATCCCGTGATTGTTTACAGCAGCGGGCCAATCCCGTGTTTGTTTACAGCAGCGGGCCAATCCCGTGATTGTTTACAGCAGCGGCCAATCCCGTGATTGTTTACAGCAACGGCCAATCCCGTGATTGATTACAGCGGCGGCCAATCCTGTGATTGATTACAGCGGCGGCCAATCCCGTGATTGATTACAGCGGCGGCCAATCCTGTGATTGATTACAGCGGCGGCCAATCCCGTGATTGATTACAGCGGCCAATCCCGTGATTGATTACAGCGGCGGCCAATCCTGTGATTGTTTACAGCAGCGGCCAATCCTGTGATTGTTTACAGCGGCGGCCAATCCTGTGATTGATTACAGCGGTGGCCAATCCTGTGATTGATTACAGCGGCGGCCAATCCTGTGATTGATTACAGCGGTGGCCAATCCTGTGTTTGATTACAGCAGCGGCCAATCCTGTGTTTGATTACAGCAGTGGCCAATCCTGTGATTGATTACAGCGGTGGCCAATCCTGTGTTTGATTACAGCAGCGGCCAATCCTGTGATTGATTACAGCGGTGGCCAATCCTGTGTTTGATTACAGCGGTGGCCAATCCTGTGTTTGATTACAGCAGCGGCCAATCCTGTGTTTGATTACAGCAGCGGCCAATCCTGTGATTGATTACACCATCGACCAATCGCCTACCTACTTTTGCAGCATGTGTACAGTGTTTGGGCACACGTGAGTTGATGAGATTATTTCCTCAAT
This sequence comes from Moxostoma hubbsi, assembly GCA_032164185.1. Classification (NCBI taxonomy): domain Eukaryota; kingdom Metazoa; phylum Chordata; class Actinopteri; order Cypriniformes; family Catostomidae; genus Moxostoma; species Moxostoma hubbsi. The sequence goes on from JAVLUX010000022.1 coordinate 1,672,526, forward strand.
AACAATCAACCACATGGCAATCCAGCGCTGGAATGTGTTATTTTGAATATTTTGATAAATGTTTGTGGCGGCTGTTATCAGCATCGTTTTGTGTCAGCAGTTTTTCCGCCCCTCGCACTCTTTTACGTGTCCCCCATTGCGATGACCTTCTTGGCCATATTGTTTGTGTGTAATGTTTAAAGTAAAGTGTAACACCCATCCACTGACGTACAGATGCAATCTTGTTTTATTAAAATAAAAAGTTATATTTGGGCAAAATAGAATCCAAAACCTCTAAAAACTAAAGGCAAAAAAAGTTCATTTAAATGTAAAAAGCAGCATGAACATTCTGCTAAACATCTCCTTTTGTGTTCAATGGAAAACATTAGGAAAGTCATACGGGTTTGGAACAACATAAGGAAGGATAAATGGCAAAACAGTCATTTTTGGCTGAAGTATTCCTTTAATGAAGCTTGTTTATTCAGTGATTCACAGAGTGTGTGTATAGAGTGTGTGTGTGTGTGTGAGAGTGTGTGTGTGAGTGTGTCTCTGTATAAACTGTGGCATTGTTCTAAACGGACCGAATCAAGGAATATTTCACACTTCTGTAATATCATTATCTCTGTCCCTCCATGGGGATAATCCACGCCGTAATTCCCAGGAAGAGCTCACAGCTGTTTGTGTGTGTCTGTGTGTTTTGATGAAAGATGTGGAACTTGAAATTGAACTGATGTCCACCTGTCTCTCTCTCGCTGTCTGTCTGTCTCACAGGTGCAGGTCGTGATTCAGGATGCCGCTGGTGAAACGGACAATCGAGCCGCGTCACCTGTGTCATACGGCACTACCGCACAGCATCAAAAATGAACTGGAGTGTGTGACGAACATCTCACTCGCCAACGTCATACGACAACTGAGCAGCCTCAGTGAGTCCACGTGTGTGTGTGTGTGTGTGTGTGTGTGTGTGTGTGTGAGATATGGAATACATCCGATGGTAGAAATAAGAAATGTCAATTCATAACAGGAACATTTTGTGCTCTCATATTTTAAATTTTGGGAGCATGTGATCCTGCTATATGCTAATATATTTTTGTTTTGTGTGTGAGTGTGTGTGTGAGTGAGTGTATGCTAATATATTGTTGTTTTCGTGTGCAGGTAAATATGCGGAGGACTTGTTCGGCGAGCTCTTTAATGAAGCTCACTCGTTCTCGTTTAGAGTAAACTCGCTTCAGGAGAGAGTCGACCGCCTGTCAATCAGTGTCACTCAACTCGACCCGAAAGAAGAGGAGTGTGAGTACACACACACACAATACACACACACGCACATGCACACACACACTCACACACGCACACACACACGCACACTCACAATACACAAATACACACACGCGCACACACACACACGCACACACACTCACACACGCACACACACACAATACACAAATACACACACACACTCACACACGCACGCACACACACACTCACACACGCACACGCACACTCACACACAATAAACAAATACACACACACACTCACACACGCACACTCACACTCACACACAATACACAAATACACACACGCGCGCACACACACTCACACACAATACACAAATACACACGCACACACACACACTCGCACACTCACACGCGCACACGCACACTCACACACAATACACAAATACACACACACGCACGCACGCGCACACTCACAATACACAAATACACACGCACACACACACACACACACGCACACTCACACACAATACACAAATACACACACACACGCGCACACACGCACACACACTCACACACGCACACACACACAATACACAAATACACACACACACTCACACACGCACACGCACACTCACACACAAACAAATACACACACACACTCACACACGAACACGCACACTCACACTCACACACAATACACAAATACACACACGCGCACACACACACTCACACACAATACACAAATACACATGCACACACACACACTCGCACACTCACACACGCACGCGCACACGCACTCACACACAATACACAAATACACACACACGCACGCACGCGCACACTCACAATACACAAATACACACGCACACACACACACACACACACGCACACTCACACACAATACACAAATACACACACACACACGCGCACACACACTCACACTCACACACTCACACACACACTCACACACTCACACTCACACACACACAAACACACACACTCACTCACACTCACACACAAACACGCACTCGCGCTCGCGCACACGCACACTCACACTCACTCACACTCACACTCTCACACTCTCACACACTCCTACACACTCACACTCACACTCACACTCACGCTAACACACACTCACTCACACTCACACTCACTCACACTCACACACTCACACACTCACTCACTCTCACATTCACACACTCACTCACACTCACACACTCACTCACACTCACACTCTCACACTCTCACACACACAAACACACACTCACACTCTCACACTCTCACACACACTCACACTCTCACACTCACACACACAAACACACTCTCACACTCTTACACTCACTCACACTCTCACACTCACGCTCACGCTCACACTCTCACACTCACACTCACACTCTCACACACTCACACACACAAACACACACTCACACTCTCACACTCACACTCTCACACTCACACACACACTCACACTCTCACACTCACACACACAAACACACTCTCACACTCACTCACACTCACACTCTCACACTCACACTCACGCTCACACTCTCACACTCACTCTCACTCTCACACACACACACACACTCTCACACACTCACACACTCACACTCACACTCTCACACTCTCACACACTCACACACACAAACACACACTCACACTCTCACACTCACACACACATGCGCACACACACACTCACACACAATACACAAATACACACGCACACACACACACTCGCACACTCACACACGCACGCGCACACGCACGCACGCGCACATGCACACTCACAATACACAAATACACACGCACACACACACGCACACGCACACTCACACACAATACACAAATACACACACACACACGCGCACACACACTCACACTCACACACTCACACACACACTCACACACTCACACTCACACACACACACAAACACACACACTCACTCACACTCACACACAAACACGCACTCGCGCTCGCGCACACGCACACTCACACTCACACACTCACTCACACTCACACTCTCACACTCTCACACACTCCTACACACTCACACTCTCACTCACACACTCACTCACACTCACACTCACACACTCACTCACACTCACACTCACACACTCTCACACTCACACTCACACACTCACTCACACTCACACTCTCACACTCTCACACACTCACACACACTCACACACTCACACTCTCACACACTCACACACACAAACACACTCTCACACTCACACACACACGCGCACACACACACTCACACACAATACACAAATACACACGCACACACACACACTCGCACACTCACACACGCACGCGCACACGCACACTCACACACAATACACAAATACACACACACGCACGCACGCGCACATGCACACTCACAATACACAAATACACACGCACACACACACGCACACGCACACTCACACACAATACACAAATACACACACACACACGCGCACACACACTCACACTCACACACACACTCACACACTCACACTCACACACACACACAAACACACACACTCACTCACACTCACACACAAACACGCACTCGCGCTCGCGCACTCGCACACGCACACTCACACTCACACACTCACTCACACTCACACTCACACTCTCACAATCTCACACACTCCTACACACTCACACTCTCACACTCACACTCAGACACTCACTCACACTCACACTCACACACTCACTCACACTCACACTTACTCTCACACTCACACACTCACTCACACTCACACTCACTCACACTCACACTCACACACTCACTCACTCTCACACTCACTCACACTCACACTCACACACTCACTCACACTCACACTCTCACACTCTCACACACTCACACACACAAACACACACTCACACTCTCACACTCACACTCTCACACTCACACACACACTCACACTCTCACACTCACACACACAAACACACTCTCACACTCTCACACTCACTCACACTCACACTCTCACACTCTCACACTCACTCTCACTCTCACACACACACACACACTCACACTCTCACACACTCACACACTCACACTCACACTCTCACACTCACACACACACACACACTCACACACTCACACACTCTCACACTCACACACTCACACTCACACACTCACACATACACACACACACACACACACACACTCACACTCACAGTCCATCACACTCGCCTTCAGATAACAGAACTGCACGCAGCGGTTAATGACGTGTCATTTCCTGTGTGTGTGTCTCAGTGTCTCTTCAGGACATCACGATGAAGAAGGCGTTTCGCAGCTGCACCATTCAAGACCAGCAGCTGTTTGAGCGCGAGTCGCTGCCGATACCGATGCGGGAGACATACGAAATCTGCGAACAACCACCGCCCCTCAATATACTCACACCCTATAGGTCAGTACATCAGTGTCTGCGTCTGATTGGTCGGTTTTGCACTCGGGATGTAACAGACGTATTCGGTGTCTGTTCTGGACAGTCACATGCTGTCACGAAACTCCACATTTCGACTGGCTTTTGTGTTCGTCGTCTATTTGATACAGAATGTTCAAGCTGCTCTTTTCCACAATGAAAGTGAATGGTGACTGATGCTGTTGAGCTGCAAAAAGCACCCGCCTAATCGCGGTATAGCCTATATCATGCGCATGGCGGGTCATTTTGCTCATCTACCGCACTGCCGCTGTGCCGTGCTAGCTGTAAGATGTCTCGGGTTGATGCATGACAAGAAACACACGGTTACGTTTTGAAGAACAGATGAA
>JAVLUX010000022.1:1687500-1710000 GCA_032164185.1 Moxostoma hubbsi
AAAACAGCACAAATACTGTATGTCACTGAAACGTCTAGACAATGTGTGCATCATTAGAGCATTTACATCTGCAGTACGTATCTAAAACGTTCCCTGTGAAATGTTACAGCAACATTCTGGACATGTTTTCAAATGAAACAATTATATCAATTGGCTCATTTAAAGATTTATCATGGCATTGTTGCATTCTTGTTGCTCCGCGTCTGATACTGTCAATCCGCGCATCTTATCACGTGACTTGTTGTGTGTGTGTGTGAGAGAGTCTGTGTGTGTATGTGTGTGTGTGTGTGTGTGTGTGAGAGAGTCTGTGTGTGTGTGTGTGTGTGTGTGTGTGTGTGTGTGTGCGTGAGTGAGTGTGTGTATGTATGTGTGTGTGTGTGTGTGTGTGTGTGTGTGTGTGTTGTGTGACATAAAAACAGAAGGAATATCTGACGTAATATTCTTCACTGACTTTGTGTAAATGTCCACGTTCTTCTCTCACTCACTTTATCTCTTTAATTCTCTGTTTAGATCTGCTCGTTTTGCTTCTATGCGATACTAAACTCTGTGCTTCAAAAGAGAGACAGATGTATTAATATCATATTGTCCTAATATTGTCCTAATATACCAGCATTGGCGTTTGGACCAACTGTCTCTCTCTCGCTGTGTGTCCAGCTAAAGAACATTGACCGTCCTCATGAGGTGGAGAAAGTTCCGCGGGCACCGCATGATCGTAAGAAGGAGTGGCAGAAGATGGCATTAGGAGCGGAGCTTGCAGTGGACGACACGGACGGCAAACAACAAGACACTAACGGCGCCGCAACGTACCACGACGCCAGGTGAGTGTGTAAACGTGTGTTTCTGACCAATTGGACCTCTGGAGTTCAAGTGTGGGAAGAAATAATAACTATGTAGGTAAAGTTTATCAAGACAAACTTTGACATTGGCTAAAAAAGCCTAAAAGTTTAAACTAGTTTTGAAGACTGATAGTTATACAGACATTACAGTAAAACATCCCACCATCTAACTAGTCTGACAGAACATCACATAGACAGACAGACAGACAGATAGACAGACAGACAGGCAGACAGACAGACAGACAGATAGAAGGGTAGACAGACAGACAGACAGGTAGAACGGTAGACGGACAGACAGACAGATAGAATGGTAGACAGACAGATAGATAGACAGACAGTCAGTTAGTTAGATAGACAGACAGGCAGGAAGACAGACAGGCAGGCAGGCAGACAGACAGACAGACAGGTAGAACGGTAGATGGACAGACAGCCAGACAGACAGCCAGACAGACAGACAGACAGACAGACAGACAGACAGACAGATAGATAGATAGATAGACAGATAGACATACAGACAGACAGACAGACAGACAGGCAGGCAGACAGATAGACAGATAGAAAGATAGAATTGTAGATAGACTGACAGTTAGAACGGTAGACGGACAGATAGATAGACAGATAGACAGACAGATTGAACGGTAGACAGACAGACAGATAGAATGGTAGACAGACAGACAGATAGAACAGTAGACAGGCAGACAGATAGACAGACAGGCAGGCAGACAGATAGACAGATAGAATGGTAGACAGACAGACAGACAGGTAGAATGGTAGACGGACAGATAGATAGACAGACAGATAGATAGACAGACAGACAGAAAGACAGAAAGAACGGTAGACAGACAGACAGACAAACAGACAGGTGGAACGGTAGACGGACAGATAGATAGACAGATAGATAGATAGACGGACAAACAGACAGATAGAATGGTAGACAGACAGACAGACAGATAGAACAGTAGACAGACAGACAGATAGAATGGTAGACAGACAGACAGATAGACAGACAGATAGACAGACAAACAGACAGACAGATAGATAGATAGATAGATAGATAGATAGATAGATAGATAGATAGATAGATAGATAGATAGATAGATAGAATGGTAGACAGACAGACAAACAGACAGGTAGAACGGTAGATGGACAGACAGATAGATAGATAGACGGACAGACAGACAGATAGAATGGTAGACAGACAGACAGATAGAACGGTAGACAGACAGAGAGATAGAACGGTAGACAGACAGACAGACAGGCAGGCAGACAGACAGACAGATAGATAGATAGAATGGTAGACAGACAGACAGACAGACAGGTAGAACGGTAGATGGACAGATAGACAGATAGATAGATAGATTGAATGGTAGATAGACAGACAGACAGATAGAATGGTACACAGACAGACAGACAGATAGAACGACAGACAGACAGACAGATAGAACGGTAGACAGACAGACAGATAGAATGGTAGACAGACAGACAGACAGACAGACAGACAGACAGATAGATAGATAGATAGATAGATAGAATGGTAGACAGACAGACAGACAGACAGGTAGAACGGTAGATGGACAGATAGACAGATAGATAGATAGATTGAATGGTAGATAGACAGACAGACAGATAGAATGGTAGACAGACAGACAGACAAACAGACAGACAGATAGATAGATAGATAGAATGGTAGATAGACAGACAGATAGAACGACAGACAGACAGACAGACAGATAGAACGGTAGACAGACAGACAGATAGAATGGTAGACAGACAGACAGACAGACAGACAGACAGATAGATAGATAGATAGATAGATAGATAGATAGATAGATAGATAGAATGGTAGATAGACAGACAGACAGATAGAATGCTAGACAGACAGACAGACAGATAGAACGACAGACAGACAGACAGACAGATAGAACGGTAGACAGACAGACAGATAGAATGGTAGACAGACAGACAGATAGATAGACATAAATAGATAGACATAGATTGACAGACAGACAGACAGACAGACAGATAGAATGGTAGACAGACAGACAGACAGACAGACAGATAGATAGATAGATAGATAGATAGATAGATAGATAGATAGATAGATAGATAGATAGATAGATAGATACTGTAGATAGATAGATAGATAGATAGAATGCTAGACAGACAGACAGACAGATAGAACGACAGACAGACAGACAGACAGACAGACAGATAGAACGGTAGACAGACAGACAGACAGACAGACAGATAGATAGACATAGATTGACAGACAGACAGATAGACAGACAGAAATGACGCTACAACTGTTGGACAGTCGTAATTATTGAAAAATGTATAGAAATCATTTTCACCTAATATTGAAACATGTTTTAAACATGTAATCATTCATATTTTTATAATGGATTTTCATAGTTTAGTATTGAAAGTCGGGGTCTAGGACGAGGCTAAAACAGTCAAATCTATACATTAAAGACGTTTGAAAAGTACCATAAATAAACGATGAAGGCCTGGTGAAAATGTTCCATATACGTTTAAATGAGACCTTCATATAACAAAGAGAAAACAATGAAATGTAATCTAGTCTGTGACCTTCTATCACTTTGTAGCATGAGGTTTTATTAAACGGCCTCTCTCTGCTGTAGGCAAATGTATATCGATCATCTAGACGGGTCGTTTTCTCTGGCCGCGCTGCCGTACTCTCAGATGAGCGAACTGTTGAACCGCACCGGAGACAGAACGTACAGCCGGCCGCACGAACCGCCGCCCCCACCGCCGACATACCCGCCAGATATCAAACCAGCCTCGGTTATCAGGTACACGCCTTCAAAAGTTGATTGTAGGCAACTCACTACGCTGAGTAACAGCGCTAATATCTCTCTGTCTGTGTCTCTTTCAGTTCCAGCTCAGGTTTCTCCGACAGCATTCCTCAGTCTCCGGCCCGCACGCCTGCCTTCCTCAACTCCAATTCCCCGCCTCCAGCCCCTCCCCCTTTACCCCCACCCCCTCCCCCTCTCCCCGGCAGCCTATCAGTTTCCAGAATGCGTGGTACAGCTCCACCCCCAATTCCACCCTTACCTTCCCAGCAGCCCCTGGCCATCCCCCCTCCCCCTGTCCCCCTTCAGATTGCCCCCGGTGTCCTACATCCCGCCCTGCCTCCAGTGGCACCACCTCTTCACTCCTCCCCAGCCCGCATGCATCAGAACAAAGCTCCTCCCACAGATGGAATTGTTTTGCCGCCGCCTCCCCCGCCTCCTCCCTTGCCACTCCCAGGAAACAGAAGCTCCTCCCACTTCACGTCCTCAGGCCCACCCATCATGCCTTCCTTCCCATCCGGAGCAGTCTCGTCGCCGCCCACTCACTCTGGTCACGAGGTCAAGAGGTATCCCTCCAACCTCCCGCCCATCAGCGATGCCCGCAGCGTTCTACTGGAGGCCATTCGTAAAGGTAGGCGGAGTTTCGCTAAATTAAGGCAATATATTATGCAGATGCTGAAAGTGACCGCAGTTGGCATGCGGTCGTACGTACACGTAGTACACATCTTTTTGTTGCATATTTAGACTAAGCATACAATTCACATAACTTACACTACAAAATGACGTAGAATAGTACAGAAGTGTGCGGTTTGGGGACGCACCTTTGGACTTGGTAGACTGGGACTCGAGTGCAGCCAAACACGCATACGTATCATAGAAGCGACACGAGGTGACGTGTTTTCTTTCGAAAATGTGCTTTGCATTTGACATTTTGTTTAAGGATACTATTGGTTATCGGGTCCTGGGTAGCTCAGCAAGTATTGACGCTGACTATCACATGTCGCGAGTTTGAATCCAGGGCGTGCTGAGTGACTCCAGTCAGGTCTCCTAATCAACCAAATTGGCGCCAAGTTTCTAGGGAGGGTAGAGTCACATGGGGTAACCAAATTGGGCCGGTTGCCAGGGAGGGTAGAGTCACATGGGGTAACCAAATTGTCCCGGTTGCTAGGGAGGGTAGAGTCACATGGGGTAACCAAATTGGGCCGGTTGCCAGGGAGGGTAGAGTCACATGGGGTAACCAAATTGGGCCGGTTGCTAGGGAGGGTAGAGTCACATGGGGTAACCAAATTGGGCCGGTTGCCAGGGAGGGTAGAGTCACATGGGGTAACCAAATTGGCCCGGTTGCTAGGGAGGGTAGAGTCACATGGGGTAACCAAATTGGTCCGGTTGCTAGGGAGGATAGAGTCACATGGGGTAACCAAATTGTCCCGGTTGCTAGGGAAGGTAGAGTCACATGGGGTAACCAAATTGTCCCGGTTGCTAGGGAGGGTAGAGTCACATGGGGTAACCAAATTGGGCCGGTTGCCAGGGAGGGTAGAGTCACATGGGGTAACCAAATTGGCCCGGTTGCTAGGGAGGGTAGAGTCACATGGGGTAACCAAATTGGTCCGGTTGCTAGGGAGGATAGAGTCACATGGGGTAACCAAATTGTCCCGGTTGCTAGGGAAGGTAGAGTCACATGGGGTAACCAAATTGTCCCGGTTGCTAGGGAAGGTAGAGTCACATGGGGTAACCAAATTGGCCCGGTTGCTAGGGAAGGTAGAGTCACATGGGGTAACCAAATTGGGCCGGTTGCTAGGGAGGATAGAGTCACATGGGGTAACCTCCTCTTGGTGGTGATTAGTGGTTCTCGCTCTCAATGGGGCGTGTGGTGAGTTGTGTGTGGATCGTGGATCTTTTGGCACCCCCAGCAGGATATTTTACTGGGAAATGGCAGTGAAACGTGCAAATTTCAGTTTTGTAAAAATGTTGCCACAGTTAAAGTTCACAACACAATTAATATGATCTAAAATGAGTTGCGAATGCCGTTAACTAACCTCATTGTGTTCGTCAGGTATCCAGTTGAGGAAAGTCGAGGAACAGAGGGAACAGGAGGCCAAACACGAGCGTGTCGGAAACGACGTCGCCACCATTCTGTCCCGCCGCATCGCCGTGGAGTACAGCGACTCCGAGGACGAGTCCGAGTTCGATGAAGTTGACTGGATGGAATGAGAAGTGAACGTGGAACAAAAGAGGGAATATCATGGGAAAAGTTTGGGAAGGAGGCATAAAAACAACAAACGTTAACCTTCTTCCTTATCACAACTATCCAGTGAACACTTCCGTGTCCTTCAGTTGTAGTTTTATTCAGGACACATACACCTGTTCCCAGAATGCTTTGCTTTAATGTTTTTAAAGACTTGTTTTAGAGTTTAATCTTCTCTGTTGTGCAATTGATGAATGAAATAACCATGTTGGGGTTTTTCCGTTCTCAGCACTTTTATTTATATTTGTCTGTCTTTCATTCTCAATAGGAACAAAAAAAATCTATTTTTGTTGTTGTAATGCGCTGATTGGCGCGCCCTCTTTTCATAGACAGCCCTTCTGGTCACTACAGGAAGTGGCACTTTTCCATGCGGTGGAACATTGGAACATATCGCCAGGATCTCTTGACCTGGGCGTGAAAATGTGCTGGATGCATATGATTTGTATTTTAAATATCATTAAAACTGTTCTTCCATTTCAGAAAGTAAACATGTGATGTCATTGCATGGTTGTAAGGAACAAACATTATTAAAGTGTCAAAATTCCTAAAAATCAATATCAGAGTGAATCTCACGAAACTCTCATGGGGCGAAGTTTCTGGGGTGCACAGGGGCCCCCTAAGCGCCCCACTCAATATTAAGCTCATTATTAGGATTTTTTATTTATTTTATTTTTTTGCATTGTGAGATTATTGTCATGAAAAGCATATTTCTCTCTAATTATGAGTATTTAAACATCGTAGTATTTGTTGTACTGCCTTTATGCTGATTTCGATCAAATAAATGTCAAATGGCCTTAATTGTCATTTAAATAATAAAATTATTATTTATTTTTAATGAAATGTGACCCAGACATGTTTTCGTGAGATTCATCCAGCGAGTGCATTGAAATACTGACACTTCCCATAAAAGTCCCACATACAACATTGTGGCCTTGCGTTTGGGGTCTATACATTGTAATTTATTGCATTTTTCAATTTATTTTGTTAGCCAGACAGGGAGAAAAGACAAACATGACTTTAAAATACTGTATACAGTGTAACGTATGTAACTGTTTACTTTAACAGTTTGCTCGAATTAATAAAAACTAATGTTTAAGATTCTGACTGTTTTGGCAGAACATTACTTTAGAGGCTTAAAAGTCTTTGGAAAAATCATTAAAATATATATATATAGGCCTATATATAATTAAATATCACTTTGATATAGATTGATACGTGCATAATAATGCATAAGTTCACATTATGCATTTTTGTTCAATTTAGCAAGACATTTTGATCAAATGCTAATTGAAACAAAACACTAATAAAGAGATAAAAATGTACGGAAGCTGTCAATGCTGAACAACGTGTTACTCAACGGCGCCCTCTGTCGGTAACAGCGGAGAAGTGCAACAGACTAAATTCTCAGTGTTGCAATTTGCACGTCGGCCTGTAGATGCCGCTGCAGCATCAGTGATCGATCCCCAGAAAGGTCATAAAGTTAGACAGGAATAAGCACAACTTAGTCAGCTTTTGCCATAGAGACCAACACAAACTCAATGCCTGCTCATGAGTGACGTTATTAGACTTAAAAACTATTACAATTTTAATGGTGGCTTTTTGTAAAGATGCACTCTACAATAATTGTAGTTATTTCCGGTGATGAAGAGAGGTAGGTGAAATTAAGAAATAAGTCTGGTGATGACATAAGGAGGGTGCTGGTGATGATGATGATGATGATGATAATAATAACACTTTGGATTTGGGCTGTTATAAATGTGTTGTTCAGTGAGTGCTCAGTTGCTAAGATGACTTGAGCCTGATTAGAAATGCAAAAATTTGCATGGACCGCCAAACATGCATGCAACATCCAAAAGCACGTGAAAACCACCATCCAGATAGCGCACAATGATACGAGTGAAAACAGCAGAACAGAAGAAAGTGCTTGCAAATGAAGTCCAAGGCCATTGAGTCATTTACAGGAAACTTTAAAATCAATCAACCGGGCCAATTTGGTTACCCCATGTGACTCTACCGTCCCTAGCAACCGGGCCAATTTGGTTACCCAATGTGACTCTACCCTCCCTAGCAACCGGGCCAATTTGGTTACCCCATGTGACTCTACCCTCCCTAGCAACCGGGCCAATTTGGTTACCCCATGTGACTCTACCCTCCCTAGCAACCGGGCCAATTTGGTTACCCCATGTGACTCTACCCTCCCTAGCAACCGGGCCAATTTGGTTACCCAATGTGACTCTACCCTCCCTAGCAACCGAGCCAATTTGGTTACCCAATGTGACTCTACCCTCCCTAGCAACCGGGCCAATTTGGTTACCCCATGTGACTCTACCCTCCCTAGCAACCGGGCCAATTTGGTTACCCCATGTGACTCCACCCTCCCTAGCAACCGGGCCAATTTGGTTACCCCATGTGACTCTACCCTCCCTAGCAACCGGGCCAATTTGGTTACCCCATGTGACTCCACCCTCCCTAGCAACCGGGCCAATTTGGTTACCCCATGTGACTCTACCCTCCCTAGCAACCGGGCCAATTTGGTTACCCCATGTGACTCTACCCTCCCTAGCAACCGGGCTAATTTGGTTACCCCATGTGACTCCACCCTCCCTAGCAACCGGGCCAATTTGGTTACCCCATGTGACTCTACCCTCCCTAGCAACCGGGCCAATTTGGTTACCCCATGTGACTCTACCCTCCCTAGCAACCGGGCCAATTTGGTTAGCCCATGTGACTCTACCCTCCCTAGCAACCGGGCCAATCTGGTTACCCCATGTGACTCTACACTCCCTAGCAACCGGGCCAATTTGGTTACCCCATGTGACTCCACCCTCCCTAGCAACCGGGCCAATTTGGTTGCTAAGGAGACCCGGCTGGAGTCACTCGGCACGCCCTGGATTCAAACTAGCGAACTCCAGGTGTGATAGTCAGCGTCAATACTCACTGAGATACCCAGACCCCCCCAAGATTCCTTACAAGATTTTTTGTCTTTAGACCCCTGGAGGATTCAAGGTGGGAATTTCATCGTTGTTGCCAACTACAGTGACAATCTGTTTAACTGAAGGACATTCTGGCACATCCAACAGTTCATTTCGTCAATGCACAGTCACAGCTCGGATTTCCAAAGCATTCGATACTTGAGGAAAAATCCGTCCCAGTGTGGCTGAGAGGCGATAATGCAGCAACGTCAATGTGTTTTCTACCAAAACATATTAGTGTGGACATCACTGTGACAGGAAAAGTCTGACGACATGTAAAGTGACCAATGTTTCAAAGAAGCATTACAGAAAATCACATTACAAAACTGTAATCTAATAAATGTCATTACGCTCCCATGTAAGCCAAAGGCAACTGTGGCATGGAAAAACTCCTTAAGATGTGACAAAAATGGTTTACATTTTTTTAGATTAGTGAAAGCATTAGATATCATGAGCTAAAAATAAACAATGTTGTGGCCGGGCGGAGGGTTGGGGTCGTGATTCCGCACACCCGGCCCCTAATCAGGCTAATCAAGCCTCAGAGAGGGATAAAGGCCGACCGGAGACGGCAGCGCGAGAGAGAGAGTGTTACGGGCAGCTGTCCGACACCTGTGTGTGTGTTTGTCCTTTTGTTTCAGTTGTTCATTAAACTATTATTCATATTGTCAAGCCGGTTCTCACCGCCTCCTTTCCATTAATCCCCTTACACGGTGCCAAAATCCGGGAAGGAGGAGGGATGCGCCGTAGTAGAGTCCTCGCCACTATCATCCACCCCAATGGAGCAGCCGCGGCCACCTGGAAGCGGATGAATGGCCTCTGACCGCGAGGGTAGGAGGGGCTCCCAATGAACCGCCCAATGAATCAAGAGTAGGGGTGTATCCCTGGAGTCCTGGCCAAACCCCAACACCCCCCCCCATTGGCCCTTATCAATCATGGCCTCCTAATAATCCCCATTCATGAATTGGCTGTATCACTCTACTCTCTCCTCTCCACCAATCGCTGGTGTGTGGTGAGTGTACTGGCGCACTATGGGTGCCATCGCATCATCCAGGTGGATGCAGCCCACTGGTGGTGATCGAGGAGAGTCCCGTTCACTGTGTAAAGCGCTTTGAGTGTAGTGTCAGAAAAGAGACACATCTCAATGACACATTCACGTTCATTCAATGAGTCAACGTTTACACATGACATGACTTCAAAACTTGTTTCGCAAACATCTGCAGAGACAGGTGTGTGAAATACGGTAATTATACTCTCTTTTGACAATTGTACCCCTTGTAAAGCATCTTTTATGCTATGCAATTTGGTTGCTAAGGACACACCTGTGTTGACAGTCGAACACATGTAAAGCTAACATGAGCATTGCACTTTATGCTCTGTGACATACAGCTCTAAACTTCAGCTCAGTGTAATCTGCTAGAAAGCACATCACTGAACTCATTAACCAAACA
The DNA here is from genome assembly GCA_032164185.1 of Moxostoma hubbsi. NCBI lineage: Eukaryota > Metazoa > Chordata > Actinopteri > Cypriniformes > Catostomidae > Moxostoma > Moxostoma hubbsi. The sequence goes on from JAVLUX010000022.1 coordinate 1,697,815, forward strand.
GCAAACAGCATCCACTCCCACGAGTGCTCAGAGCTCATGGCCTGTGATGTACTGCCACGTCCTTGTGCCTACAGTGCCCTGGCATCAAACAACAGGGATGGGATCCGTCAGAATAGCGCCGTGATTTAATACAGACTATTAATGTGACACAGAGCGAGTAGATTGCAGCATTACACTATTAGCTGTTTGTAAAAGAAGACAGGGCGAGTTACGGGGCTTCCCCGCCCTTCAGTCACCTTCACTGCCCACGCAGGGCGATAAACGCGTGGGCATCTGAATGTCTGTTTAAACACAGGGTGAGATAACACCCAAACAGACAGTGCACAAATAAATGTGCCTGGTTTGGTTTATGTTTTATGTATAAAACAAAAAGAGACAGAAATTGCAGAAAGTTCTAGAACAGTTCTAGAAAAGAGTTAATGGTGGCGAGAGGGTTAAACAGGCATTTGCTGCTCCAGCTGCCTCCAGTGATGATGTATCGGTTGACTGAATTCATGTATAAGTGCCCAGAAACAACATTTCATCTCAGACGAAATCACATCTCTTGGAGCTCATTGGAAAGGTCTCATCGAATAGCAGGAAATTAATTAGCGCCTCAGGAGTTTCTCAGGGCCGAAAAGTGTAAAATTCATGACTGCTGGACTTTACCTGCACTGAAACCCGCAGCACATTAATCACGGCAGCAGATCCTGACAGCGGGAGTGAGTACAAATAGAGGAGATATTTTGTGCCTTACCTGCTGGAAAAACCAGCTTGGACTGGTAGCTGCGTTTGGAACATGGTTTCTTGCTGGTCCAAGCTGGTTATTTAACTGGTCTATTAGCTGGACCGTAGGTTGCCAAAACTTGTCATTAGTTGGTCAAATCTGGTTATTATCCAGTAAGAGCTGGTCATTAGCTAGTCAAAATTGGTAATTAACTAGTGAAAGGAAAGCTGGTTATTAGCTGGTTAAAACTGGTCATTAGCTGGTTAAAGCTGGTTATTAGCTGGTCAAAGCTGGCTATTAGTTGGTCAAAGCTGGCTATTAGCTGGTTAAAACTGGTCATTAGCTGGTTAAAGTTGGTTATTAGCTGGTCAAAGCTGGTTATTAGCTGGTTAAAACTGGTCATTAGCTGGTTAAAGCTGGTTATTAGCTGGTCAAAGCTGGCTATTAGTTGGTCAAAGCTGGCTATTAGCTGGTTAAAACTGGTCATTAGCTGGTTAAAGCTGGTCATTAGCTTGTCAAAGCTGGCTATTAGCTGGTCAAAACTGGTCATTAGCTGGTCAAAGCTGGTTATTAGCTGGTCAAAGCTGGCTATTAGCTGGTCAAAACTGGTTATTAGCTGGTCAAAGCTGGCTATTAGCTGGTCAAAACTGGTCATTAGCTGGTCAAAGCTGGCTATTAGCTGGTCAAAGCTGGTTATTAGCTGGTTAAAACGGGTCATTAGCTGGTTAAAGCTGGTTATTAGCTGGTCAAAGCTGGCTATTAGTTGGTCAAAGCTGGCTATTAGCTGGTTAAAACTGGTCATTAGCTGATTAAAGCTGGTCATTAGCTGGTCAAAGCTGGCTATTAGCTGGTCAAAGCTGGTTATTAGCTGGTCAAAGCTGGTTATTAGCTGGTCAAAGCTGGCTATTAGTTGGTCAAAGCTGGTCATAAGCTGGTCAAAGCTGGCTATTAGTTGGTCAAAGCTGGCTATTAGCTGGTTAAAACTGGTCATTAGCTGGTTAAAGCTGGTCATTAGCTTGTCAAAGCTGGCTATTAGCTGGTCAAAACTGGTCATTAGCTGGTCAAAGCTGGTTATTAGCTGGTCAAAGCTGGCTATTAGCTGGTCAAAACTGGTTATTAGCTGGTCAAAGCTGGCTATTAGCTGGTCAAAACTGGTCATTAGCTGGTCAAAGCTGGCTATTAGCTGGTCAAAGCTGGTTATTAGCTGGTTAAAACTGGTCATTAGCTGGTTAAAGCTGGTTATTAGCTGGTCAAAGCTGGTCATTAGCTGGTCAAAGCTGGCTATTAGCTGGTCAAAACTGGTCATTAGCTGGTCAAAGCTGGTTATTAGCTGGTCAAAGCTGGTTATTAGCTGGTCAAAGCTGGCTATTAGTTGGTCAAATCTGGTCATAAGCTGGTTAAAGCTGGCTATTAGCTGGTTAAAACTGGTCATTAGCTGGTTAAAACTGGTCATTAGCTGGCTATTAGCTGGTTAAAAGTGGTCATTAGCTGGTTATTAGCTGGTCAAAGCTGGCTATTAGCTGGTTAAAACTGGTCATTAGCTGGTTAAAGCTGGTCATTAGCTGGTCAAAGCTGGCTATTAGCTGGTTAATACTGGTCATTAGCTGGTTATTAGCTGGTCAAAGCTGGTCATTAGCTGGTTAAAGCTGGCTATTAGCTGGTTATTATTTGGTCAAAGCTGGTCATTAGCTGGATAATACTGGTCATTAGCTGGTCATTAGCTGGTTAAAGCTGGTCATTAGCTGGTCAAAGCTGGCTATTAGCTGGTCAAAGCTGGTCATTAGCTGGTCAAAGCTGGCTATTAGCTGGTCAAAGCTGGTTATTAGCTGGTCAAAGCTGGCTATTAGCTGGTTAAAGCTGGCTATTAGCTGGTCAAAACTGGTCATTAGCTGGTTAAAGCTGGCTATTAGTTGGTCAAAGCTGGCTATTAGCTGGTTAAAACTGGTCATTAGCTGGTTAAAGCTGGCTATTAGCTGGACAAAACTGGTTATTAGCTTGTCAAAGCTGGCTATTAGCTGGTCAAAGCTGGTCAAAGCTGGTTATTAGCTGGTCAAAGCTGGTTATTAGATGGTCAAAGCTGGCTATTAGCTGGTCAAAACTGGTCATTAGCTGGTCAAAGCTTGCTATTAGCTGGTCAAAGCTGGTCAAAGCTGGTTATTAGCTGGTCATAGCTGGCTATTAGCTGGTCAAAGCTGGTAATTAGTTGGTCCAAGCAGGTTTTTAGCTGGTTAAAACTGTTCATTAGCTGTTATAAGCAGGTCACAGCTTGTAATTAGTTGGGTAAAGCTGGTCATTAGCTAGTGAAAATTGGTAATTATCTGGTCAAAGCTAGCCATTAACTGGTGAAAGGATAACTGGCTATTAGCTGGTCAAAAATGGTAATAATTTAGTCCGAGCTGACTATTAGCTGGTCTAAGCCGGTAAAGCTGGTAATTAGCTGGTCAAAGCTGGTAATTAGCTGGTCAGTGCTGGTAATTAGTTGGTCAAAACTGGTTATTAGCTGGTTAACTGTTCCTTAGCTGATAATAAGCTGGTTAAAGCTGATAATTAGGTGGTCAAAGATGATAATTAGCTGGTCAATTCTGGTACATAGTTGGTCCAAGCTAGCTATTAGCTGATTAACACTGTTCATTAGCTGGTCAAAACTGGTTATTAGCTGCTCTAAGCTGGTAAATAGCTGGTAAAAGCTGGTAAGTAGCTGGTCAAAGTGGGTCATTAGCTGGTCAAAACTGGTAAAGCTGGTGATTAGCTGGTCAAATCTGGTTAAAAGCTGGTCAGTACTGGTAAATAGTTGGTCCAAGTTGGATATTAGCTGGTTAAAACTGTTCATTAGCTGGTAATAAGCTGGTTAAAGTTTATTATTAGCTGGTAAATAGCTGGTCCATGCTAGCTATTAGCTGGTTAACACTGTTCAGTAGCTGGTAATAAGCTGGTTATTAACTTACCAAAGTTGGTCATTAACATGTCAATGCTGGTAAATTGCTGGTCCATGCTAGCTATTAGCAAGTCAAAACTGATTATTAGCTGGTCAATGCTAGTTATTAACTTACCAAAGTTGGTCATTAGCATGTCAAAGCTGTTTTTTAGATGGTTGCTCAGATAGACTCAAAGTCTACCAGCATAGGCAAGCTAGAAAACCACCAAGATCCAAGTTCAGATTCAGGTTTAAGCTGGATTTTCCAGCAGGGTTGTGCTGTTTATGAACAACTGATTTCAAGCACCGCTTTGGAGACAGGCTATTTAAATAATTATGAGAACTGGAATTTAATCAATGTGAATAAACGCCTAACATTGCAAATGATCTCTAATTATAGAGTGCACAATAATCCAAGAATCACTGTTCCATATAAAACCTAATAAAGTCTTTGATAGCTTTGAACAATATGTATCAGCAATGTGACATTAGAGAACAATATTCTCATTAATCAAGTAGGCAGAGCCTTGACGGCCACAATTATTGTTTGTTTGAGCAGTTTGGGACACTATTTATGTTCTCTTGTAGTGTTACACTTGTTCCACACACACATGCACTGACACTCTCATGCTCACACATACATTTTGTACCGACGGCAATGAATAAATCAGTTCAAGTGTACTTTAGCATTTTATTCGTGTTCGTTTTGTATAAAATGTACAGTCAAGGACAACTTTACAAAATAGAAAACCCACCACACACAGAAGTCTTCAAACACATACAGTAGGCCTATACAATACTGCTTTGGCATCTAGAATTTGACAGTAAAGTGCAACATTTCGGTTATAAATAATATAAATATTCATTCTCGATGCGGGTCGTTGCATTTGTCGCAGGTTTGTGTTGTTCACAGCATTTTTTAGACATACTGGTCACAGTCCAGAGTCTTTATAAAGTGCAATTGCGCAACAGACACTCAGAGCTTTTACACGAACAGGCAACATGTAAAAAAGCACATGGGGAACGGAGCTACACCTCACTGGGTGACCTGGAGCGATACGAGCCGCTGTTCTGAAAACAGCCGCAGAAGAGCATGTAGATGGAGCGTTGGATCTCAGTGTTCCGGTAGGCATAAATAATGGGATTGATCATGGAGTTGTAGGTGGCGGGGAGCAGCGTTGCGTATGTATATACCGGAGGATACTCACGCTCCCCGACCAAACAGTATATGGCGAAGGGCAACCAGCTCGCCCCAAAGGTACCCAAGATGATGGCGAGCGTGGAGACACCCTTCTTAGTGGCTACGTAGTGCGACGTGGTGAAAAAAGTTTGCTGGAGAGCGATCTGATGTGCGTGATGGCACACTATTTTACAGATCTTGAAGTAAAGACAGAGCATAAGAGCGAAAATGAAGAAGAAAGATGTGGCGAGGAGGGTTAAGTTGGTGCGCTTTAGGGGCCGAACGATGCTGCAGGTGGACGCGTCGTCCAAGCAGTTCCATCCCAACACGGGAAGCAGCCCTAGGCAAAGAGACGCACCCCACGTGCCCACCAACATCAAGTGCACATAATGGAGCGTCTTTTCAGAGAAGTACGTCAAGGCGTTGTAGAGCGACAGGTAGCGGTCGACCGTGATGGCGAGGAGGCTGCTGATGGAGGCGGTGAAGGAGGCAACCAGGAAGCCGACCGTGATAAGGCTGATGGTCTCAGAGGAGATCAGATACTGGAACATGAAGTTCAGAATTAATCCCATCCCGGCGAGAAGGTCGGCGGTGGCGAGGCTGCCGATCAGAACGAACATGGGGTTTCTCAACGTCGGCGAGTAGAATATGATGGCCACCACGATGGCATTCTCACAGGCGATGATGGTACCGGAGAGGCACAACATGATGTCCCACGGGTTCACGTGGAACTCGAGGGCTGCTGTGGTGAGCGCGAGGCTCTCGTTGCCGTCAAACGCTTCGGACTCCAACCACGACGACAGTGGTAGCGCTCCACCGCTCTCGTTGGCCAATCTGCTCTCGTTCATGTCTCAGTGAGCAACCTGGAGAGACAAGAATTTGATGAGGTCACAAAAAGTGGCATGCAGATAGAAACAGACAATGTTGAAGGTTTTAGGGTATGAAAAAAACGCTTGTCGCATGTCTGTTTGATAGATATCACACTTACAATAAGGCGTAAAAGCTTATGAAGAAGTGCAATTATTTTCAGATTAAATCGTACAAAGGGTTGCATGAAGGAACGCATAAATGGGCACAACTTTGCATTCGAACATCACCATCAGAGCTCTCCGAGAACTTTATTAATAACCAGAACTTTCTTAGTGACTTACAGGAAATGAGGGCACCATTATGGTTCATTAATGTCCATTTCACATTTAAAATGAAACGTAAACCCATTTTAAGAGGTTGAATAATATCTTACATATAATAAAAGCTCTGCTTTTAAGAAGTGCAATCGTATATTTGAACATCTTTTAACATATAAAGTGTTGCATGAGGGATAAATAACAATGCAAACACTAATCTCTGTGTGGGAATAACTGCCGGCGCGTGCTGCTGAAACCGAGAACTTTGCTTTTACGCATCAATTTTTATAACAAAATTTGCATTTTTTGTTTGTTTTTTTGGGTGTGTGCAAAAGCATCATTTTAAAGGTGCAGTTTTAAAACACGCATTTCAGTTCATAGTCTGGAACAACATCAGCGATCAATTTTGTACCTTCTCGTCTGTGTAGAGGACGATAGAAACAGATGGATAAACGATGTAATGATGTAAATAAATGTCTGTTTAATGGATTTCGCCCTCAAAATAAGAGTTTGCACTGAGACAGAAATAAACATCTGTCGTTTTAGGAGAAACTGCCGCTCAGAAGTCCGACCGGAGCTGTCCGCGGTGCTGAAATCGGCAACTTCGGTCTCGCGCATCAATATTCACTTCAGCGTGTTTTGTGCACAAAAACCATTTAAAACTTGCAGTTTAAGTGCCAGCGGTCACTGACATGTGCAATCAATGCTGTACCTTTGCCCTTCACATGGAGGAAACCGGAGCTGGTGAGACTTTTTCCCCCAAACAAACAAACAAACAAACAAACAAAACCGCTCAGACGATCTCAGCCGAATCCTTTTACTCGTCTCTCGATTCCCGGACATGAGTGCCGGTGCTGCTGCGGTTCACGGGCGCCGGGAGAGGCATCGCGCGGGCGGTGTGAGTGAGTGAGTGAGTGGCATGTGCGGGTCTGCGCGGGTGCTAATAAACCCTGATGACGTCAGCGAGACGTCGCCTGTCATCTGAGCGCTTCAGATCGAGACAGATGAAGAACAAACCCGATCTAACAGCTGCAGCACTCTCAATGATGTTGGAACTAAACGTCAAGTCCAACATACGGGCACTTCAAAGCGTCTTTGGGCACTTCAGTCACACTTGTGTTAGATAATAAAAGAAGGGTACGTTATTTTAAAGATGGCACACATTTCAAGCAAATGTGGTGAAATACACCTGTGTGAACAGACTTCAATATGTCCACTAAAATAAGTTCATTAAAAGTCATCTAGCAAATACTGATCAGAATATCATGTTAAATCTGCAAGATGTGATTGTTTGCTCGCAGACGACACAGGGGAAAAGTGTGATTACAGTGAACAAACACATTTGGGGACTTTGTACGTGTTGGATTCACTTATATTACAAATGCAGAACAATTTAAGCTCAATCGACAACATTTGTGGCATTAAATCACTTACTAACCGCACATGTGGAAAGATATAGACAATTTTACAACTCCGTTGCCATGACGACGTAACCCCATAAACTCTAACCCTAAAACGGACGTTTTTTTTTTTAAGGAAAGTCCTGCAATGCATGATCCTAAATACATTACCAAGCTTGCAAAGTTTACATTAAACGTGCCAAAGGAGGACTCAATGTACTGGATGAGAAATAACCGTGTATACGTTCCAGAAGCATCTGACAGTGAAATGACTGTGACATTGACAAAGCGCTCGTGCCAAACTGGACATAAAATGTCACTTCGTCCTGCTTCAAAATACCATCTTCAGCCATCACAGCACTTCCAAAGTACTTTAAGAGATTTAGAAAAATGATACGTCTGACACTTGGTGAAAACTCAAAGTTCTTAAACGGAACTTTGTGTAAAAATGCGGTTGAAATGTAACATTTTCTTATGTAATATGTTCAATTAAAGGAATCATTTTAATATCCACCCCTTTCTTAGATATCATTTTATTGGGGGTGTAGAGTTCAAGAACTCTTTATCTGCCCACTTCATTTACAGCAGAAAACGTTCAAATAAGGTGATTTGGCGCTCCAGCTGGAGTGATAGAGACCTTCACGTATTACATTTACATTTATGCATTTGGCAGATGCTTTTATCCAAAGTGACTTACAGTGCACTTATTACAGGGACAATCCCCCCGGAGCAACCTGGAGTTAAGTGTCTTACTCAAGGACACAATGGCGGTGGCTGTGGGGATCAAACCAGCAACCTCCTGATTAACAGTCATGTGTTTTAGCTCACTACACCACCACCACTCTCATAAACTTTACAAGAGCAAATTAAATGTCTGTATATCACGTCCCATGAGGCGAATGTTCTGTTCTTTACCTGGACAGGTATCAGGTCGGTCCAAACAGTAAAATGTCCACACTGCACATCTGTATGACTATAGCACAATTCAGCCCTTGTTTTACAGCCCAAAAGAAAGAGCTCGTACTAGAGGTCTCACTGTCGCTCCGTCTTTTGTGAGGCAATTTACAGGACGTTTGTTCCTATCCGAAGCCAAAGATTCTTTATATGTGCACAAAGAGATCTGAGAGTTTCAAGGTTTCTGGATGATTGGCAGGGTGACATGATTTGTACATTTTCTGATAAAAATGTGAGTGTTTAGTGTGCAGAGCGTAGTCGCTTCTAGCCAGACCTTTGAGTAAAACTGCAAAGATCTGGACTATATTGCAAGAACCGCCCACCGAGACAGGAAGAGCCGTCTAACTGACATGTAACGCGATCAATCACAGCTGGTTTTGTCATTATGTATCATTTAGGGCGGGTTTATCAGAGATATATCAATCCATAATAAGATACTTCAAACCGTAAATCTGATTGGTCAGCAAACAATAGTTGTATAAAACTGATGATCTAAAGTTCATAATTGACTATTGTCCCGAAACGATCATTTCTAAGGTAAGTTATCATGTAATAATCGTTATTTAAATTGAAGGTATAAATGCATTCTGAATATAAACAAATAAAACTAGACACGAACTGTCCGAAAGAACCGATGGATTTTCCAGCACTACATTTGAGAGAAAGAGGAAGGTTTATTAATCTGACTAATCCTTTAACTTCGTTACTTGAGGTCGACCGATATATCGGTTTAACGGATTAATCTGTGTCAATAGTTGCTTTTTGGAACTATCGGTTATTTGGGGCGGCTGTGGCTCAGGTGGTAGATTGGGTCGGCTGCCAGTCGTAGGGTTGGCGACATGACTCCACATGCCGAAGTGTCCTTGGGCAAGACACTGAACCCCAAGTTGCTCCCAATGGCAGACTAGCACCTTGCATGGCAGCTCTGCCATCATTGGTGTGTGTGTGTGTGTGTGTGTGTGTGTGTGAATGGGTGATTGAGACGCAGTGTAAAGCACTTTGCTAACCTCTAAGGTTAAAAAAGGCGCTATATAAGTGCAGACCATTTATCCTCAGCAAAAATCTGTGTCGATGGTTTTTGTTATTTTCCTCGTGCAACCCAGCGTCCACATGCGTGTACATTGTAGTTTGCCTTTGCTATACACAATGCATAATTGAAACGAATTAAACCCGACTGCATACAGTTCACAAGACTCAACACTGTCATTTAAGGGTTAAACATCTGGCGCACCGCATCACGTGACAACAGCATGACGTCCATTTCTGTGAAACGCTTCTACGGCTCTCCAACAAAAGTGCCCCTGCTAAGAAACCTCTTTGAGATTTTTGATTGAATTGTGTTTGGTTGTAAAGAGTAGCGTCTCTAGTTTCGTTTGATACGCCGCTTTAAAAATGTATTCATTTATCGTGCGTCAGCGCGCTGATAAACATGATGTCCACATACAGAGCCGCCGCTGGCCAAATTGATGCCCTACGCAGAGTTCCAGGTGGACAAGGGGGTCATCTGTGTGCGTGAAGCGATCGTCTGTGTTCCGCAACTGCTTTCGGGTCCTTATAACGTATAATGTGCGAGTAAGGGCAGCCGGTGCACTTTCTGGTGCCCCCTTAGGGAGTTGGTGCCCTATGCAGACTGTGTAGTATGCTTGTAGGGAACGGCGCTACTGTCCACATCACATGTGCAATATGGTTCTATTCATTAACATTAATAAATGTATTTGTGGCACGGTGGAGGGCGGGACCGGGGCGTGATTACGCACGCCCAGTCCGGTATTAGGCTAATTAAGCCGTCAAGAGGGATAAAGGCCACTCGCAGACGGCGATCGAGAGAGAGAGAGAAAGATCGTTCACGGACATGTTCGTGATAGATCACTCTCTCTCGAACCGTCGTCACCGACCGCCTTTATCCCTCGCACGCCCCATCAGGCCGATTGGGGACCGGGTGTGCAACATTCCAGCCCGGCCCCGCCCCCCTCCACTCCACACTCCTCCCGGCGTTACCTCAGGCCGGGGGCCACCGGCATGACGTACATCCCCGCCCGCTCTTTCCCTGGGGAGGGGCGTGCTTTACGACCTGTCTGCCGGCTGGTTATCCCCGCCTTCCTCGACCTGGGAGGAGACAGGAGGGGAAAACAACAACAAAAAAATAGGCGAGGGAAAAGGCCAACACGGCGCGAAAGAGCGAGAGAGAGAGGAGAGAGAGAAAAGGCTCACTCACTGGTTCTCTGATGAACCATCGCGTGGTCCTCGAGCACTACTCCACACTCTCCGGCGGACGACAGCCGCTCCTCTCCGGGCGAACCGGAGTCAACCTCCGACCCCCAGCGGACAGAACGCCCCTCCACTTTCCTGGCGACGAGTGGAGACAATGGCAGCGACCCTACCGCTCCGGGCAGTCGGGGAGTTTCTTCCCTCCTCCCCTCGCGGACAGCGGTCTTCCCTCGACCCCTCCGCGTCTCTGGGGACGGCAGGGCACTCCTCCGGCCCCGGCAGCGGCTCCTTCGCTCCAGGCAGTCGGGGAATCTAGTCTCCACTCGCCCCGCGGACGGCGGCCGTTTCCCGCATCCGGGCGATCGGGCTACTCCGTCACCCGGCAGAAGGCAGCGGCGCTCCCCGGGGTGGACGGCAGTGTCGAGGACTCTGCGATGGGCATCCCTCCTCCCTCCCGGGTTTTGGCACCAATGTAACACGGGGTTAGGATGGGCAAGGAGGAGGCGAGAACCGGCTTGACATATAACTTAAAGGTTTAATGTAAAACTCAAAAGACAAACACATAAGACGACGGACATGTCCGTGAACGATCTCTCTCTCTCTTGCATCTCCATCCGCGAGTGGCCTTTATCCCTCTTGACGGCTTAATTAGCCTAATACGGGACCGGGCGTGCGTAATCATGCCCCGGTCCCGCCCTCCACCGTGCCACAGTATTCCTATATTTTCTGTGCATTATCACATTGAGAATAAATGTATTCATGCAAAAGCTGATAATGTTGCTTTCAGAGCCTTTATATGGCGTTATGATGACAATAAGCTGCATTTCAAACTGTTCTGAGACCAGTGCAGACAGACAGCACACTGGAGGTTAAGTCATTCACTAAATAGGGAGCAAGGGAGCATCCTATAGCTCTCCTATAACTGTTCTGAGACCAGTGCAGACAGACAGCACACTGGAGGTTAAGTCATGCACTAAATAGGGAGCAAGGGAGCATCCTATAGCTCTCCTATAACTGTTCTGAGACCAGTGCAGACAGACAGCACACTGAAGGTTAAGTCATGCACTAAATAGGGACAAGGGAGCATCCTATAGCTCTCCTATAACTGTTCTGAGACCAGTGCAGACAGACAGTACACTGGAGGTTAAGTCATTCACTAAATAGGGAGCAAGGGAGCATCCAATAGCGCTCCTATAACTGTTCTGAGACCAGTGCAGACATACAGCACACTGGAGGTTAAGTCATTCACTAAATAGGGAGCAAGGGAGCATCCTATAGCTCTCCTATAACTGTTCTGAGACCAGTGCAGACAGACAGCACACTGGAGGTTAAGTAATACACTAAATAGGGAGAAAGGGAGCATCCTATATCTCTCCTATAACTGTTCTGAGACCAGTGCAGACAGACAGCACACTGGAGGTTAAGTCATGCACTAAATAGGGAGCAAGGGAGCATCCTATATCTCTCTACGCAGTTAAGTGCGTTCACTCCTAAAATCTGATCAAAAGTTCAGTTTCAGGCTGCAGATGATGTTTGGATCAACATGTTTGGCACACATGGGATGATGATCATCAGTACATAGAGTCACCATTTATAATGGATCATTTTATTTGAACATGATTGACAGTGATTGGACGATGCCGGACATTACTTTGAATCAGGATGAATTATGCTAATTTATGATTGTAATGTCTGTA
>JAVLUX010000022.1:1720000-1755000 GCA_032164185.1 Moxostoma hubbsi
CCATGGATTCAAACTCACGACTCCAGGTGTGATAGACAACATCAATACTCAGAGGAACTGTGCTTGACTGGTTTAATTCCTATCTCTCTGGTAGGTCCTTCAAGGTAGCCTGGAGAGGTGAGATGTCCAAGTCACATAAGCTACTTACTGAGGTACCTCAGGGTTCAGTGCTTGGGCCAATTCTCTTCGCTATATACACAACATCACTGGGAACCATCATTCATGCACAGGGGTTCTTCCACATGGGGCGTCTGTGGCTCAGGTGTTAGAGCGGGTCAGCCACTAATCGTAGGGTTTTTGGTTCGACTCCCGGCCCACATGACTCCACATGCCGAAGTGTCCTTGGTCAAGACACTGAACCCCAAGTTGCTCCAAATGGCAGGCTAGTGCCTTGCATGGCAGCTCTGCCGTCATTGGTGTGTGAGTGTGTGTGTGAATGGGTGAATAGGACACAGTGTAAAGCGTTTTGAATACCGCTAAGGTTAAAAAAAGTGCTATATGAGTGCAGACCATTTACCACTGCTACGCAGATGACACACAGCTCTACTGTCTTTCCAGCCTAACGACACCACGTTGACTACTCGAATCTCTGCATTTTTGGTAGACATCTCGGCCTGGATGAAGGAACACCCCGGACTGAGGCAATGCCAGAAGGTGTGTAGAGCGGAGGAGGGAGGGGCCGGGCTAGAACGATGCACGCCCGGTCCCCAATCAGCCTGATGAGGCACGTGAGGGATAAATGCGGCCGGTGACGACAGTTCAAGAGAGAGAGAATTGGGGTTAATCGATATGCGTCAAGAAGAAAAACTAAATGCATAATGTACCTCTGAGAGTCGCTGGAATGCCACATGTCCCGGGGAAGGAAACACAGATCATAATCACGCTACAGTAAAAGTCAGGTGAGGAAGGGGCCCCAAGTCATTATTTGGGCATCTTTGAGGCCCTTGCTGGCTAGCCAAGCAGTGGAGTACTTGGATGCATATGATGGAGTATTGTCCTGCATAAAGATCACAGCCTTCTTTAATGCTGAGGACTTCTTCCTGGACCACTGCTTGAAGAAAGTACTTTCCAGAAACTGGCAGTAGGTTTGAGAGTTGAGTTTCAGTCCATCTTCAACTCGAAAAGGTCCAACTACCTCATCCTTAATGATAGCAGCCCATACCAGTACCCCTCTGCCACCTTGCAGAAGTGGTGCCCTGTGCCGATTAGTGATCCAGCCATGGGCCCGTCCACTGGTCCATCAAGAGTCCCTCTGAAAAATCTGTCTTCAGGTATTACTTCGCCCAATCTTGATGCTTCAGCGGTGGTCGTGTTTCAGCCTTCTTGACCTTGGCCGTGTCTCTGAGCAGATGGCACCTTGTACTTCTGGACACTCTGGGTAGGTAGCATGGTCATGCCTCCATAGTTTAGCTATTTCAAGAGTGTTGCATCCACCTGAAAGGCATTTTACAATATTTGACTTTTCAGTCTCAGTTAAATCTCTTTTTTGGCCCATTATACCTGAAAGCCAAATCACATTTGAACACATTTTCTGGGCCCCCAAGGGCCATTCACAAATACTGATTTGTAACAATCGTTGTTTTTGACAAGTGTCTTTATAAAGTAGCATAAGAACACATCAAAGATGAGGAGCACTGAAATATACAGATGGAAATCTCCACTGGAGGGGTTTCACCAAACAATGCACTCAAACATAGTTACATAACACGCTGACGTTTTCTGTCGCGTGATCATGATCTGCCACGGGGCATGTGGCGTTCCAGCGACTCTCAGAGGTGCATTATGCATTTAGTTTTTCTTCTCGACGCATATCGATTAACCCCAAGATGTGACTAATGTGTCAAAGAGTGACAGCACGCGCCTTGGCCTGCACAAAATTACACTGTAATTACAGTGTAGAAAGTGATGAATTTGACGTTTAAATATTTCATGAGTTATAGCGTCTTGTCGCGGCTGTTGAGTTCATTTATAGCAGCGTATGCACGAGACAAATGTGCATGTGACACGTGCGCTCATGATATGGCTGGATGGCATCTTAAAACCTAGTACCAGGCTCTGAAATCTCTCAGATGATAAATGGCTGTGGCATGCACGGTGTGGGCGCAGTGATGAAGCTCAGTGGAGAAAGAGACGTACAGTAGAGCTAAACAGAGTCGAAGATTGTTTATCTGTTTCATTCTGATACACTACTAGCATATGTCATGACATGAGAAAAACTCAACACATACTCTACACCAGTTGCTATCAACTGCTGTCAAAACGATCTATGCTGGTGCATCGAGGTTAGCCAATCATAACAGAGGTTATGTAAATACAGAAGGTTTATAGGTACAGTAGCAAAAGCAGAATATAAAGGTCAAGGAAATGGTCATGAGAATCAACTTGACTAACATTAAAAGTGAACATCAGGGAAAATTGATAAAATGCTAATAAAGATTAGCATGTGATGACCCCTTAGTTACTAGAATGATGATAAAAGATAATAGGGTCAATGACAAATAAGGTCATTTGAGAAGATTGAAATGAGAAAACGTTTAAAAGCTAGTTTAAAACACGTGTCAAGTATGCATGAATGTAATATATACACGTGTCCATGTTGGTTTCATAAAATTAGCTAAAACTTTTTATAACTTTTTCAATAAATAAATAAATATGGTTTAATGACTTTAAAATTGCGTATACACGTATAAACATCACTCACTGTGATGACGTGAGTCATGTGATGACCCTTTACACGTATAAATATCACTCACTTCATAGACTTCAATGTATTCTGCAGCACTGACGCGAGTCATGTGATGACCCTTTACACGTATAAATATCACTCGCTTCATACACTTCAATGTGTTCTGCAGTGCTGACACGAGTCATGTGATGACCCTTTACCCGTATAAATATCACTCGCTTCATACACTTCAATGTGTTCTGCAGCGCTGACGAGTCATGTGATGACCCTTTACACGTATAAATATCACTCGCTTCACAGACTTCAATGTATTCTGCAGCGCTGACAGGAGTCATGTGATGACCCTTTACACGTATAAATATCACTCGCTTCATAGACTTCAATGTATTCTGCAGCGCTGACGCGAGTCATGTGATGACCCTTTACCCGTATAAATATCACTCGCTTCATAGACTTCAATGTGTTCTGCAGCGCTGACGCGAGTCATGTGATGACCCTTTACCCGTATAAATATCACTCGCTTCATAGACTTCAATGTATTCTGCAGAGCTGACGCGAGTCATGTGATGACCCTTTACCCGTATAAATATCACTCGCTTCAGAGACTTCAATGTGTTCTGCAGCGCTGACGCGAGTCATGTGATGACCCTTTACCCGTATAAATATCACTCGCTTCATAGACTTCAATGTATTCTGCAGCGCTGACACGAGTCATGTGATGACCCTTTACCCGTATAAATATCACTCGCTTCATAGACTTCAATGTATTCTGCATCGCTGACACGAGTCATGTGATGACCCTTTACCCGTATAAATATCACTCGCTTCATAGACTTCAATGTATTCTGCATCGCTGACACGAGTCATGTGATGACCCTTTACCCGTATAAATATCACTCGCTTCATAGACTTCAATGTATTCTGCAGCGCTGACACGGGTCATGTGATGACCCTTTACCCGTATAAATATCACTCGCTTCATAGACTTCAATGTATTCTGCAGCGCTGACACGAGTCATGTGATGACCCTTTACACGTATAAATATCACTCGCTTCATAGACTTCAATGTATTCTGCAGCGCTGACACGAGTCATTTGATGACCCTTTACTCGTATAAATATCACTCGCTTCATAGACTTCAATGTATTCTGCAGTGCTGACACGAGTCATGTGATGACCCTTTACCCGTATAAATATCACTCGCTTCATAGACTTCAATGTATTCTGCAGCACTGACACAAGTCATGTGATGACCCTTTACACGTATAAATATCACTCACTTCATAGACTTCAATGTATTCTGCAGTGCTGACGCAAGTCATGTGATGACCCTTTATTCCTATAAATATCACTCACTTCTGCACGTTAATCATTGCTCTTCATAATCAGAAAAGTGACCGATTATGGTTTCAAAATGGCAAATTTCTCTGAAAGGTGAGGAGTTTGGATCCGTGAAATTATAATTTTTTTCATGCATTTATTTATTTTGTGGAATTTGATAGTTTTCCACGGCACACTAGTGTGCAGCACAGTGGTTGGGAAACGCTGGGTTACACCACAGGACAAAATTATGCATATTTTAAAACACAACTGTTCTACTGCTTATTAAAAAAATATTCTAAAAGATTATTCCAGACTACTTCTGCCAAGATCAAAATTTAAATGAGACTATTTAATTTTGTTGCATTTTATTTGATCTAATTTATATTTTCAGATGATGACAGCACAAACATTTTTCAGAAAAATATCAAACTAACTTTGTATTTAGTAACTGAAAATATGTTCATCATAGTAGAGGTCTAATTCAAGCAATTGTTTTGTGTGAATTCCCTTTTTAAGATATCTTTGAATAAATGATCTGATCTGAAAAACAAAAACAAAAACAAAAGTGAGTTCCACGTCATTGACCCAATGGACATTATCCAAACATGTTGCACAAGTGGAAATTAAACCGCATTTATTCACTCACATATGAAGCCAATTTAAGAAGCCAGTGTGTGTGTGTGTGTGTGTGTGTGTGTGTGTGTGTGTGTGTATAAATGGGAGGCCGACACCTGAGCAACAGATTCGGTGGCACACATTTATCCTGCCATGACAACAGGTCACTATGACACTGTGACAAACAATCTGAGGATTTTAGTGAGAGCTGCGTGAAGCCTTTATAAGTTAATCTGTGTTAATGAAGGCGTCTTACAAGTCTAGTACATACTAATTAATAACACTTCTGTTAGTTTATACCTATACACAACAGAAGAGATCTCAAGATGGCGCCGAGTATGGCTGCTGCGTCGCGAGCTCCGTCAAAACACTGCAGTTTATTGTTTGTTTTGTTTACAGTTCTGTGTTTTTTTGTCTTGGATGTTGTCTGCCTTATTGTGTACGACAGACAAACGCTTTTGGACATTGGTTCGGCAATCACACACCGAAAACCGGAGTTCACATTCCTCAATGCCGACCCGCGGTTTACAAACACGCCAGCGGAGCCCTTTGTTTGGGCTGCCCGGCCACGGAAACGCAGAAGGAAAAGAGGAAAAAGAGCCGGCATTCTCATCAGATTAAGACGTCGCGCAAATCGCCCCCCACTACCCAGTATACTACTGGCAAATGTTCAGTCTCTGGACAACAAGCTCTGCGAGCTGAGAGCGCGGATCTCTTTCCAACGAGAGACGAGAGAATGCTGCGTTATCTGTCTTACGGAAACCTGGATGTCCGCGGAGATTCCAGACTCGGCCATCGAACCCGTGGGGTTCTCCGTGCACCGAGCGGACAGAGCGAAAGACCTCTCAGGTAAAAGCAGAGGTGGAGGTGTATGTTTTATGATCAACAAATCATGGTGTGATCAGAGGAATGTACATTTTATCAGGTCTTTCTGCTCTCCTGATCTGGAATTTCTCATGCTTCTGTGTCGACCATTCTGGCTACCGAGGGAATTCACAGCGGTCATTATCACAGCTGTGTACATCCCCCCACAAGCCGACACAGACCGGGCACTTAGGGAACTGTATGGCAGTATAAGTGAGCAGGAAACCGCGCACCCCGAGGCTGCGTTCATTGTTGCCGGGGACTTCAACAAAGCCAACTTCAAAACAATAGCACCAAAATACCACCAACACATCAGCTTCAACACACGAGGGGACCGGGTTTTGGATCATTGCTATTCTCCTTTCCGGGATGGCTACAAATCCCTCCCCCGCCCACCATTTGGCAAATCCGACCACTCTTCCGTTCTGCTTCTGCCCGCTTACAGGCAGAAACTGAAACGGGAATCACCCGCCCTCAGAATGATCCAGTGCTGGTCGGACCAATCAGACTCTGCGCTACAGGACTGTTTTGATCACGCGGACTGGGAGATGTTCCGGTCTGCCTCCGATGACGACATCGAGGTTTACGCTGATAGCGTAACGTGTTTCATCAGGAAGTGCGTAGAGGACGTTGTTCCGACAAAAAACATACGGATCTACCCCAACCAGAAACCCTGTGTTAACGGCGATGTTCGCGAGGACCACCGCTTTTAATTCCCGGAACGCGGAGGAGCGTAAACAAGCCAGTTATGCCCTCCGTAAATCCATCAG
The DNA here is from genome assembly GCA_032164185.1 of Moxostoma hubbsi. Classification (NCBI taxonomy): domain Eukaryota; kingdom Metazoa; phylum Chordata; class Actinopteri; order Cypriniformes; family Catostomidae; genus Moxostoma; species Moxostoma hubbsi. The sequence continues at coordinate 1,726,260 of JAVLUX010000022.1, forward strand.
TACAGCCAAACGCCAGTACAGGCACAAAATTGAAGGACAGTTCAACACCACTGACTCCAGAAGTATGTGGCAGGGAATTAACATCATCACGGACTATAAACAGAATAAAAACTCCGCCATGAACACCGTTGCCTCTCTCCCGGACGAGCTTAATACTTTTTATGCTCGTTTCGAGGACAACAACAACACCGCCCTCGCGGAGAGAGCACTCGCGGCCGATACTACAGATGATGGTTCACTCTCCGTCTCTGTTGCGGATGTAACCCGATCCTTTCGACGGGTGAACATTCATAAAGCCGCGGGTCCAGACGGCATTCCGGGCCGCGTCATCAGAGCATGCGCGAACCAACTGGCTGGTGTTTTTACGGACATTTTCAACCTGTCCCTCTCCCTGTCTGTAGTCCCCACATGCTTCAAAACATCAACCATTGTGCCTGTACCGAAGCAATCCAAAATCACTTGCTTAAATGACTGGCGTCCTGTTGCCCTCACCCCCATCATCAGCAAATGCTTTGAGAGGTTGATCAGAGATCACATCTGCTCTGTTCTGCCCACCTCTTTGGACCCATTGCAGTTTGCCTACCGTAACAACCGCTCCACTGATGATGCTATTGCATCTACAATACACACTGCTCTATCCCACCTGGAAAAAAGGAACACATATGTGAGAATGCTGTTTGTAGACTACAGCTCAGCATTTAACACCATAGTGCCCTCCAAGCTTGATGAGAAACTCCGGGCTCTGGGCTTAAACAGCTCGCTGTGCAGCTGGATCCTGGATTTCCTGTCAGGCAGACGTCAGGTGGTTAGAATGGGCAGCAACATCTCCTCATCACTGACCCTCAACACTGGAGCCCCGCAGGGCTGTGTTCTCAGCCCACTCCTGTATTCCCTTTACACACATGACTGTGTGGCGACACATAGCTCCAATGCCATCATTAAGTTTGCTGACGATACGACGGTTGTAGGTCTGATCACTGACAATGATGAAACAGCCTACAGAGAGGAGGTGCACACTCTGACACGCTGGTGTCAGGAGCACAACCTCTCCCTCAACGTCAGTAAAACCAAGGAGCTTGTGGTGGACTTCAGGAGGAAAGACAGAGAACACAGCCCCATCACCATTAATGGAGCACCGGTGGAGAGAGTCAGCAGCTTCAAGTTCCTCGGTGTCCACATTACTGAGGAACTCACATGGTCCGTCCACACTGAGGCCGTTGTGAAGAAGGCTCACCAGCGCCTCTTCTTCCTGAGACGGCTGAGGAAGTTCGGAATGAACCACCACATCCTCACACGGTTCTACACCAGCACTGTAGAGCGCATCCTGACTGGCTGCATCACCACCTGGTACGGCAATAGCACCGCCCACAACCGCAAAGACCTGCAAAGGGTGGTGCAAACGGCCAGAAACATCATCGGAGGTGAGCTTCCCTCCCTCCAGGATATATATAACAGACGGTGTGTGAATAAAGCTCGGAGGATCATCAGAGACTCCAGTCACCCGAGTTATGGTCTGCTCTCACTGCTTCCATCAGGCAGGCGGTATCGCAGCATCAGGACCCGCACCACCCGACTACATGACAGCTTCTTCCCACAAGCAATAAGACTTTTGAACACTTGATCCCTCACGATCAACAATCAGCACTGCACTTTATTAATCATCATTCTGTCAATATATTCTCCCCAATTCAATTAGTGTATATATATTTATACCCTTATCTAGTGTATGTGTATTCTACATTGTGTGTATTGTGTACATTTGATATGTAAATTGTTGTATAGGTATGTGTACATTTGTTATGTAAATTGTGTTGTGTAAATATGTTGTTATTGTAAAGTGGTTTATGTCTCGTCACTGTCATGACTGCAATGTTGCTCGGAACTGCACACAAGAATTTCACCTGCTGTTGCACTTGTGTACACAGTAGTGTGACAATAAAGTGATTTGATTTGATTTGATTTGAACATCCGCATTTACACCCCATTGCGCCTGTTGGGTAATTAGTAGGGATGAAACTGTCAGAGTGTATTGCAGCTTTACACAGAGGCTGTTATTGAAGGATGAGGAGGTGGACTCAACAGCAAACCTGCAGCTATCCGTACAGTGCTGTTGCTCATTTCACAAGAGAAGTGAGATGGGACAAGATGAGACGAGGACAGGATAGGAGAAGAGCAAGAACACACTAGATCATTGAGATGATTTGAGATGAAAAACCAGATGAGAAGACTTGAAACAAGAAGAGATATGATAACAGAAGATTTGAGAAGAGAATAAACAAGATGATGAGATAAGAGTTAAGATGAGAAGTCTTGAGATGAGATGAGACAAAAAGAGATGAGAAGATATGGAGAGAAAACTTGAAATGAGAAGAGATTATTTGAGATGAGATGAGACAAGATGAGAAGAATAGACTTTAGGTTAGATTATTTGAGAAGTGTTGAGACGAGAAGAGAAGATTTTAAATGAAAAGAGACGAGATAGGGAAAAGATTTGAAACAAGAAAAGATTAGATGATAAGTGAAGGTTTGAGATGAGAAGAATAGATTTTTGATTAGAAGATTTGAGTTGAGTTGAGATTAAATGAGAAGCTATGAAATGAGAAGATTTAAGATGCGAGGAGACGAGATGAGAAGAACATATTTTAGATCAAAAGAGACGAGATGGGGAGAAAACTTGAAATGAGAAGAGAAGAAATTAGAACATTTGAGATGAAATGAGAACATCTGAGGCCAGAAGAGATGAGAAGAGACAAAAATTAAAACATTAGAGGGCATGAGAGAAAATGAGAAGAGATGATTTGGGATGAGATGAGATGAAAAGAGACAAGATGAGAACATCTGAGGCCAGAAGAGATGAGAAGAGACGAGATTACAACATTTGAGGCCACTTTAGATTAGAAGATTTGAGATGAGATGAGAAGAAAAGAGACGAGATGGGGAGAAACTTTAAATGAGAAGAGAAGATTTGAGAAGAGATGAGAAGAGACAAGATGAGAAGATTTGAGAAGAGATGAGAAGATGAGAAGATTTGAGATGAGATGAGAGGAGACAAGATGAGAAGATTTGAGAAGAGATGAGAAGATGAGAAGATTTGAGATGAGATGAGAGGAGACAAGATGAGAAGATTTGAGAAGAGATGAGAAGATGAGAAGATTTGAGATGAGATGAGAGGAGACAAGATGAGAAGATTTGAGAAGAGACGAGAAGAGACAAGATGAGAAGATTTGAGAAGAGATGAGAAGATGAGAAGATTTGAGAAGAGATGAGAAGAGACAAGATGAGAAGATTTGAGAAGAGATGAGAAGATGAGAAGATTTGAGATGAGATGAGAGGAGACAAGATGAGAAGATTTGAGAAGAGACGAGAAGAGACAAGATGAGAAGATTTGAGAAGAGATGAGAAGATGAGAAGATTTGAGAAGAGATGAGAAGAGACAAGATGAGAAGATTTGAGAAGAGATGAGAAGAGACAAGATGAGAAGATTTGAGAAGAGACGAGAAGAGACGAGAAGAGACAAGATGAGAAGATTTGAGATGAGATGAGAGGAGACAAGATGAGAAGATTTGAGAAGAGACGAGAAGAGACAAGATGAGAAGATTTGAGATGAGATGAGACAAGATGAGAAGAGACAAAAATGAGAACATTTGAGGCCACGAGAACATGAGAAGAGATGATTTGAGATGAGATGAGAAGATTTTAGATGAAAAGAGATGAGATGGGGAGATTTGAGACAAGAGATGAGATAAATCATACTGTAAAATGAGAAGAGACGAGATGAAATGAGATGATTTGAGGATGAGAAGAAAAGCCAAGATGAGAAAATCGATACTGAGAAGAACATTTGAGATTTCATTCATGTTATTCATTAAAGTTCCCAGAGTGCACTCACTCTGACTCACTCATTCCTTCATCTATCAGCCATTAAAACTCCAATCCTTCCATCCCTCCGTTTTCCCCTTCAATCCCTCTTTCAGTGTCTCTCAAGGCAAATAAATCCAAATGGCCTGGTTGGCATGGCAACATGGCAGAAACCTTGAGTCATGCACGTGGGTCGAGGGCTCGCGGAGACACAAAAGCCTGCGAGTGCTTTAATACTGTACATTAGAAAGAGCATCCAATATGAACCATACAATATGAAGAGAAATACTGTGCATCATCCACTCATGTCGTCTATTCACTAATGTATCGCTGGTATGTGGCATCTAATGTTCATAAACGTGCATGAAGATCAATGGAAAAACTCCAGAACAGCCAATCTGATCTAATGCCATGACTAAAACCACCTAGATTATATTGATATACATGAACTGTTTAAGACTAGTAGATGGTACCAATGCAATACAGCATCAGTTAAGGATAGGCTATACATCGTTTTTACACATGCCATAACATCGTGGACAGTCGGGAGCTAAAGCCTATCAAAGTATATCCTTTTGAATGTGAGCACACCCGAAAACGTTTAACATGGACTGTTCGCTTATCTAGAAAAGTAAATCTGCACGTGGACCGTCTGTATGTCTTGTAGTGATGGCACAACTTGCCTCAAGCGAATGGTGCGACAGACGTGCCAACAGGTGAACATCAATCGTACACTATAAATATGAACGTATCAGGGGTATAAAAGAGCGCACTCTATAGGCAGTTCATTGATTACAGACAACATAGTCAAATGTATAGGCAATATAGAACGGACACTTATGTCATGCTCTCCGATTATTCTCTTTCTCATTCTCAAAGTAGAGAATTGTGGAATAACTGTGTTTTCTCAGGTCAAGGTAACATCAGCTACGGCGCAGCGAGGGCTTCTCCAGGACATCAAACACGATTATAGAGTCATCACATTCACAGCGGATAACTTCATAAAGAACGGATCAAGGTGTATTGTTCAGCGAGGGCATATGCGGCCAGGTACACATTCACTCAAAAGCCCATTAAAACAGCCTCGACTATCTTAGAGATTACATTGTACTTATTACCAGCGAATGAAGGGACACGAGAGATGTGAAACCAGAGCGGCAGAGATTTGCATATAATGTTTAATGGATAAAGCATTAAAGTGTTATATCACATTAGCATAAGTATTCAGACCCTTAACTCAGTCCTTGGCTGAAGCACCTTTGCCAGCGATTACAGCCTCGAGTGTTTTTGGGTTTGATGCGACCAGCTTTGCACACCTGGATTTGGGGATTTTCTGCCATTCTTCTCTGCAGATCTTCTCAAGCTCTGTCAGGTTGGATGGGGACCGTCGGTGAACATTTTCAGGTCTCTCCAGAGATGTTCGTTTGGGTTCATGCCGGCCTCTGGCCGGGTTCTGGCTGGGCCACTCAAGGACATTCACAGAGTTGTCCCAAAGCCACTCTTGCGTTGTTTTGGCTGTGTGCTTAGGGTCATTGTCCCATTGAAACATGAACCTTCGGCCCAGTCTGAGGTCCTGAGTGCAGATTCTCAGGTGACCTTTCACCCCACACTTCCTGTAGCACTTGCCGTTTCATCCCACACTTCCTGTAGCACTCGACCTTTCACCCCACACTTCCTGTAGCACTTGACCTTTCACCCCACACTTCCTGTAGCACTTGCCCTTTCACCCCACACTTCCTGTAGCACTTGGCCTTTCACCCCACACTACCTGTAGCACTTGACCTTTCATTCCACACTTCCTGTAGCACTCGACCTTTCACCCCACACTTCCTGTAGCATTTGACCTTTCACCCCACACTTCCTGTAGCACTTGACCTTTCATCCCACACTTCCTGTAGCACTTGACCTTTCATCCCATACTTCCTGTAGCACTCGACCTTTCACCCCACACTTCCTGTAGCACTTGACCTTTCACCCCATACTTCCTCTCGCACTTGACCTTTCACCCCATACTTCTTGTAGCACTTGACCTTTCACCCCACACTTCCTGTAGCACTTGCCATAGATGTGACGGGCACTTCTCACACCTTACAGTCTCGCTGATCCCACAAAAGCTCAATGGGGTTTAGATCCGTAACACTCTTTTCCAATAATCTGTTGTTCAATGTCTGTGTTTCTTTGCCCACTCGAACCTTTTCTTTTTGTTTTTGTTTCAAAAGTGTCTTTTTCTTTGCAGTTCTTCCCATAAGAGTCTTTACTTTACTGTTGTACATGAAACTGGTGTTGAGCGGGTAGAATTCAATGAAGCTGTCAGCGGAGGACATGTGAGGCGTCTATTTCTCAAACTAGAGACTCTGATGTACTTATCCTCTTGTTTAGTTGTACATCTGGTCTTCCACATCTCTTTCTGTCCTCGTTAGAGACAGTCGTGCTTTGTCTTTGAAGACTGTAGTTACACCTTTATCAAGCATTGTATCGCCTTCATTCCTCAAAACAATGATTGACAGATGAGTTTCTAGAGAAAGCTGTTTCTTTTTGGTATTTTTGACCGAATATTGACCTTAAGACAAACAACAATAATGGAGTTTTTTTGTCAAATAAAGTGCTGCATCACAGATGTGAGATATTGCTTAAATATAATACAATTACTATTGATGTATTATTATTAGTAGTAGTAGTAGTATTACAGTGAATATCACAAAAGTATACAGTTGTGATATATTTCTGTTGTACTTTCTTTTGCTTTTATTTTGAAGCCCTTTCTGTTTCTGTGTGTTTATGACGGTAGTTTCTCACTTCCAGAAAAGCAGGTCGCTAAATGACTCAAAGTGATTATTAAACAGCAAAAAGCTGGAAATGAATTAAATGAACATGTAGTCTGTATGTGCAACATGCTTCAAAGTGAACTAGCACTCTGCTCGCTGTCATCCGCTGTCATCTCTTTTGTCAAACAGACCGGACGATGCTCATGATGGTGTTTTCACACATTTACAAGTGCTCACATTTGAAATGCGAAGGACATGCAAACTATATATCTGATTAAATCGCAGCCTTTGTGGTTTCACAGAGGTTGTAAAAGACACTGGCTACTACCCCTGGAGTTCGCTAGTTCACTAGTTCGAATCCTCATGCTGAGTGACTCCAGCCAGGTCTCCTAAGCAACCAAATTGGCCCGGTTGCTAGGGAGGGTAGAGTCGCATGGGGTAACCTCCTCGCGATCGCTATAATGTGGTTGATTCTTGGTGGGGCGCATGGTGAGTTGTGTGTGTATGCCGCGGTGGAAGGCGTGAAGCCTCCACATGCTATATCTCCACGGTAATGTGCTCAATAAGCCACGTGATAAGATGTGCAGGTTGACAGTCTCAGACGTGGAGGCAGCTGAGATCTTTGTGGATACTGAGGACCAGTTGATCTCCATATATACGTATATGTCTCCGTGGCAACGCGCTCAACAAGCTGAGTGATAAGATGCATGGATTGACGTCTCAGACGCAAAGGCAAATGAGGTTCGTCCTCCCCCCACCCGGATTGAGGCGAATCACTACGTGACCACGAGGACTTAAAAGCACATTGGGTATTGGGCACATTTTTACACCTATAATTTTTCAGACTCAAAGGTTTAGATAATTCTACACAAAACTGGATTAAAAATGCAAAATATCTATATTAATTTCTGAGATGACTTTTGAGATGCATTTCTGATGATTGCAGAATTCTGGATAAGACTAGAAAACAAAATGTTTTTATTACCTCGTGTGTGCGAACACCATTGGTTGGCTTGGCCAGTTTGATTTGTGTAGAGCACTCGGAGGTGGTTCCATCGTCTTCGCAATCTTCCTCAGAGTCATCCCGGAGCTGCTGGAGATCTGCTCTTCAGTGGGAGGAGGAAGAGCGCTGGTGGCCTCCTTCCTCTGTAATATTGCTTCTTCTTTACTCAAATTATTACTGAAGAGACACACAACGCAAGAGAACCTCAATTCTGAACGTTCAACCACACAAAACCTCTTGAACTGGGTGGGAGTGCTTGCACTATCTATGGGTGTATGCGCACAAACCGTGGGTGTTTTGTATGTAAATGAAGTGGCGCAAAGCATAATTTGCTACTTTCCTGAGAAACAGGTCATTGCGCATTTCAAGACGTTTCAGAAGCACTCATCAATATTGATCAAGATGATTGATAATACTTACATTCTCTATATTTAATGGAGCCTACAAATCCCGATGAGAGCCACATTGGGACTTTGTCCACCCGATTTCGCCAAACCCACTTGCGCGTAGACTTAGCGCATGCTTGCACGAAAATACCAAAACTTAGCTAGCCTAAGTGCTCTTGCTAGTGCAATAAAAATAGGGCCCTAAACATCTTTGAATTGTGTTAGATTGATTCTTACAACCAGACAAGATTTGCCAATAGGGTAACAAATAAATAAACTTAATATAAGGTGTATTTTCTGTGTTGCTCATGAGCACAATGGTGATGGGTCACTAGCATCCCTCTGGTTGCAAACCCGAAAACTTTAGCCATTATAATGCAAAACACCAACAACACACAGCATCATGCAGTGGTCCTCTCTAAACTCAAGAACTTCTACGTAATCTACAGTTGAAGTCAGAAGTTTACATACACTTTGGTTGAAGTCAGTAAAACTAATTTTTTAACCACTCCATATATTTAATATTAGCAAACTATAGTTTTGGCGAGTCATTTAGGACATCGTCTTTGTGTGTGACATGAGTAAATTTGTTTGAGTAAAATTGCTTACAGACCGATTGTGTCACTTTCAATTGACTATAAAACAATTCCAGTGGGTCAGAAGTTTACATGCACTAAGTTAACGGTGCCTTTAAGCTGCATGGAAAATTCCAGAAAATGATGTCAAGTCTTTGGACAATTAGCCGATTAGCTTCTGATAAAAGTAGTACTGAATTGGAGGTGTACCTGTGGATGTATTTTAAGGCCTACATTCAAACTCAGTGTCTCTTTGCTTGACATCATGGGAAAATCCCAAAAAATCAGCCAAGACTTCAGAAAATAATTGTGGACCTCCACAAGTCCGGTTCATCCTTGGGAGCAATTTCAAAATGCCTGAAGGTGCCACGTTCATCTGTACAAACAATACACAAGTATAAACACCATGTGACCACACAGTTATCATACCGCTCAGGAAGGAGACGCCACCATGTGACCACACAGCCATCATCCCGCTCAGGAAGGAGACGCCATCATGTGACCACACAGTCATCATACCGCTCAGGAAGGAGACGCCATCATGTGACCACACAGCCATCATACCGCTCAGGAAGGAGACGCCATCATGTGACCACACAGCCATCATACCGCTCAGGAAGGAGACGCCATCATGTGACCACACAGCCATCATACCGCTCAGGAAGGAGACGCCATCATGTGACCACACAGCCATCATACCGCTCAGGAAGGAGACGCCATCATGTGACCACACAGCCATCATACCGCTCAGGAAGGAGACGCCATCATGTGACCACACAGCCATCATACCGCTCAGGAAGGAGACGCCATCATGTGACCACACAGCCATCATACCGCTCAGGAAGGAGACGCCATCATGTGACCACACAGTCATCATACCGCTCAGGAAGGAGACGCCATCATGTGACCACACAGCCATCATACCGCTCAGGAAGGAGACGCCATCATGTGACCACACAGCCATCATACCGCTCAGGAAGGAGACGCCATCATGTGACCACACAGTCATCATACCGCTCAGGAAGGAGACGCCATCATGTGACCACACAGCCATCATACCGCTCAGGAAGGAGACGCCATCATGTGACCACACAGACATCATACCGCTCAGGAAGGAGATGCCATCATGTGACCACACAGTCATCATACCGCTCAGGAAGGAGATGCCATCATGTGACCACACAGTCATCATACCGCTCAGGAAGGAGATGCCATCATGTGACCACACAGTCATCACACCGCTCAGGAAGGAGACGCATTCTGTCTCCTAGAGATGAACGTAGTTTGGTGTGAAAAGTGCAAATCAATCCCAGAACAACAGCAAAGGACCTTGTGAAGATGCTGGAGGAAACAGGTGGACGAGTATCTAGATCCACAGCAAAACGAGTCCTATATCGACATCACCTGAAAGGCTGCTCAGAAAGGAAGAAGCCGCTGCTCCAAAACCACCATATAAAGGCCAGACTACAGTTTGCAAGTGCACATGGGGACAAAGATCTCACTTTTTGGAGAAATGTCCTCTGATCTGATGAAACAAAATGGCCATAATGACCATCGTTATGAGGAAAAAGGGTGAGGCTTGCACGCCGAAGAACACCATCCCAACGGTGAAGCACGGGGGTGGCATTTTCATGTTGCTGCAGGAGGGACTGGTGCACTTCACAAAATAGATGACATCATGAGGAAGGAACATTATGTGGATATATTGAAGCAACATCTGAAGACATCAGCCAGGAAGTTAAAGCTCGGTCACAAATGGGTCTTCCAAATGGACAATGACCCCCGGCACACCTCCAGAGTTGTGGCAAAATGGTTTAATGACAATAAAGTCAAGGTATTGGAGTGCCCATCACAAAACCCTGACCTCAATCTGAAAGCGTGTGCGAGCAAGGAGGCCGACAAACCTGACTCAGTTACACCAGTTCTGTCTGGAGGAATGGGAAAGGACTCTCAAAACATTCGACCCGAGTTAAACTATTTAAATCAATGCTACCAAATACTAATAAAGTGTGTGTAAACTTCTGACCCACTGGGAATGTGATGAAAGATATAAAAGTTGAAATAAATAATTCTCTCTACTATTATTCTGACATTTCACATTCTTAAAATAAAGTAGTGATCCGAACTGACCTAAAACAGGGAATGTTTCTATCATTAAATGTCAGGAATTGTGAAAAACTGAGATTAAATGGATTTGGCTGATGTGTATGTACACTTCTGACTTCAGCTGTACATGAAGTGTACTGCGTTTGCTTTTAATAGATATTCAGAGACCATATGAGTCATGCAAGACGTGTTAAAAGGCATGAGTTCCCACGGATATTATATATTGCAGAGACACGTGCCACACTAGACTAAGACTTTTAAAAGCACACGGCTGGATGTCAAGCTAAAAATATCTGGAATATATTGAGCGCAATTAAGAAATGTGTTTAGAACTGATTCATTGACTCTTTAATTACCTGATTAAAAAAAAAACTATTCAACAAATCATTTGTGCAAATGAACCAGTTCAAAAACTGATTCAAACTATTCATTTGGACGAATCAGTTCATTTAGACAGTTCATATTAATGAACCGATTCAACAATTAATTTGAATGAATCAGTTTGTTCAGACAGTTGATGTAAATGAACCGGTTCAAAAACTGATTCAAATATTCATTTGAACAATTCAGTTCATTTAGACAGTTCATATTAATGAACTGATTCAACAATTAATTTGAATGAATCAGTTTGTTCAGACAGTTGATGTAAATGAACCGGTTCAAAAACTGATTCAAATATTCATTTGAACGATTCAGTTCATTTAGACAGTTCATATTAATGAACCGATTCAAAAATTAATTTGAATGAATCAGTTTGTTCAGACAGTTGATGTAAATGAAAAGGCTCCAAAGCCGATTCAGTAATTCATTTAAATGAATTGGTTCATTTTAATGATTTGTGTATATGAACCGGTTCAAAACCAAATTCAACAATTTATTTGATTGAATCAGATTGTTTGGATGGTTCGTGTAAATAACCGAATCAAAAACCAATTCCACAAATCATTTGAATGAATCAGTTCATCTGGACAGTTGGTGCAAATGAACTGGTTCAAAAACTGATTCAGTAATTCATTTAAATGAATCGGTTCGTTTTGATGAATCGTGTAAATGAACCAGTTCAAAAACTGATTCAACTATTAACTGGAACGAATCAGTTCATTTAGACAGTTTATATTAATGAACCGATTCAACAATTAATTAAAAAAAAAAAAAAAATGTCCCCTCCGATTCAGTAATTCATTTAAATGATTAATTTCATTAGTATGGTTCAAGTAAATGAATCAGTTCGTTCGGACAAGTTGTGGAAATGAACCAAATAAAAATAAAAAATAAAATTCAACCATCTATTTGAACTAATCATTTCTTCTAAACAGTTTGTGTAAATGAACCAGTTAAAAAAAACAATTAATGTGAATGAATCAGTTTGTTTGGCTCGAATGAATCGATTCAACAATTCATTTAAATCAGTTTAAGGTATTTCAGGATTCAATACTGATTCAATTTAAATGAATCAAACATTTGGACTCATCAGAAGATTCATTTAAGCCACAGAAGTCCCTGTGCAGCATTGCACGTGCATATTGTAGCGAAATATAAAGTTAAAATCAGCTGTTTGATTAAACTGACTCACCTTCTAAAAAATGGTCAAAGACGCATTCAGTGTGAACGGCTCCTGACTGTAACTTTAACTACTTTACATTATGAGTAGCTTGAAGCTTGGCAAACATCAGCTCTCAAAACACTGCTCAAACACACAAACAAGAGCGCTTTAGATGTGTGGATCTGAATATGCACATTATAAATGCATATATAAGCACAAATCAACATGTTTTCAAGTACATAAGGTACATAGTACACAACCGGCTCTTCACGTTTTTCCATAAATGACCACAGTGAATAAAGATCAGTGTAATGAGATTCACTTTCACACCTGAAAAACAATGGACAGGTGCTGCTAGTGTGGGTAAATATTCACAACATGAGTGTTCGGAGCCAAACGTGTGTGAAAGAGTGAATTGCTTTTCCAGTGCAGTGGGTAACTGACTGTGTAAGTGTTTATATACACTGTGTTTGTGTTGTTTTTTAGGTTAAATTTAACACCTGAATGACAGTAAAGAGTGTGCGACACAGCAAGAACAGTGCCGGGAATTGAAGGTTAAATCTCAACATTCTGTGTGCAAACAATAGAAATAAATAGCATTAAAGTAAACCTCAAATTATGTGTAAATGAACTGGTTTAAAAACTGATTCAACAACTCATTTAAATGAATCAGTTCATTCAGACAGTTCAAATAAATTGATTCATCAGTTCATTTAAACAAATCAGATGGTTTGGACGGTTTGGGTAACTTAACTGGTGATGAACCTGTACCAAAGTGATTCAATGATTCATATAAATGAATCGGTTCTTTCAAATGAATCGGTTCATTCAGACAGTTTGTGTAAACGAACCGAAACCAAAAACAATACAACAATTCATTGAATAAATAATTTCTTCCACACACTATGTGTAAATGAACTGGTTTAAAAACTGATTCAACAACTCATTTGAATGAATCAGTTCATTCAGACAGTTCATACAAATTAACAAATTCATCAGTTAATTTGAATAAAGCAGATGGTTTGGATAACTGGCAATGAACCTGTTCCAAACAGATTCAATGATTCATTCAAATGTATCGGTTCATTCAAATGAATCAATTCATTCAGATAGTTTGTGTAAACGAACTGAAACCAAAAACAATTCAACAATTCATTGAACGAATCATTTCTTCCACACGCTATGTGTAAATTAACTGGTTCAAAAACTGATTAAACAACTCATTTGAATGAATCAGTTCATTCAGACAGTTCATACAAATTAACAGATTCATCAGTTAATTTGAATAAATCAGATGGTTCGGACAGTTTGGGTAACTTAACTGTTGATGAACCTGTACCAAAGTGATTCAATGATTCATTTAAATGAATCGGTTCATTCAGACAGTTTGTTTAAATGAACCAGAACCAAAAATAATTCAACAATTCATTGAACAAATAATTTCTTCCGCACGCTGTGTGTAAATGAACTGGTTCAAAAACTGATTCAACAACTCATTTGAATGAATCAGTTCATTCAGACATTTCAAATAAATTGATTCATCAGTTCATTTAAACAAATCAGATGATTCGGATGGTTTGGGTAACTTAACTGGTGATGAAACTGTTCCAAACTGATTCAATAATTCATATAAATGAATCGGTTCCTTTAGAGTTTGTGTAAATTAACCAGAACCAAAAATAATTCAACAATTCATTGAACGAATCATTTCTTCCTCACACTATGTGTAAATGAACTGGTTTAAAAAACAAATACAACAACTAATTTAAATGAATCAGTTCATTCAGACATGTTCATAAAAAAATTAATAGATTCATCAGTTATTTTGAATAAAGCAGATGGTTTGGATAACTGGTGATGAACCTGTTCCAAACTGATTCAATGATTCATATAAATGAATCGGTTCATTCAGACAGTTGGTGTAAACGAACCAAAACCAAAAACAATTCAACAATTAATTGAACGAATCATTTCTTCCACACACACTGTGTGTAAATGAACTGGTTCAAAAACTGATTCAACAACTCATTTGAATGAATCAGTTCATTCAGACAGTTGCTGAATCAATTTGTTCAATCACTTGAACCTAATTGTAGGCTAATTTTAAAACTAATTTTGCACCCGTTATTGTAAACTTATATTTTGTGAGTCAGTAAATGGATTTGGGGAGGTGGAATATACAATATTTTGCTTTACATAGAAATTATATGGAGAAAGCAAATTAAAGACACATTAAAAAGTCACTTTTAAAATAATAATTTTTAAGAATTAAAACAATAAAAAGGAATCTAAGGTGAACGCAGTGCAATCAGTAACGGGAGACATCTATAACATAATATGCATTTAGGAAGAAAAGCCACATTTCCCGTCATTAATATGAGTGTAAATCTAGGGCATGTCTGCAGACACTTGTGAGAAATGAGGCCAACAAAAGCAGCACAGCTGATGTGCCGTTAGAGAGAAACACACAAACTGATCGAAAACAGGAGAGAGAGGTGAAGTCAGCACTTTAAATGCTTATCAAACACATTTGATTCCCGTTGAGAGCAGGACAGATGACTTCTTACTGAAATAGCATGATGCTTTGGTTTCAGGGAAAGCACAACCATGAGCGTTTAGGAGCAGATTGACAATGAGTCACAGACCAAATCAAAAGTGCCAAAAATGCTACAAGTTCTAGAAAGAACCATATATTCTAGGTAGTATAGAGCGGGTCAAGCAGGACCAGTTATAGTGGTGCCGTGACCCGGATGGAAGTGAGGTTTGGGGGGGTGAATGTAACAGGAACCAGCTGGTACATGAAAGATGTACGGTAAGCGTAAGTCTCACTCCCTTGGCCTTAAGAGGCGCACTAGCGACTGACGCTAGAGGTTGTAGCATTTAAACCCATGGTTAGCGTGCCCGCCTCCCATGCAGAAGAGGCAGGTTCAAATCCTGCATGGAGCGGGTCGAGTCCCAATGCGCTCTAAGTCCTCGTGGTGGTGTAGTGACTCAATCCGGGTGGCCGAGGATAAATCTCAGTTGCCTCGCGTCTGAGACCGTCAACCCGCGCATCTAATCATGTGGCTTGTTGAGCGCGTTACCACGGAGACGTAGCGCGTCTGGAGGCCCCACGCCATCCACCGCGGCATCCACTCATGACTCACCACACGCCCCACAAAGAGCAAGAACCACATTATAGCGACCTTGAGGAGGTTACCCCATGTGACTCTACCCTCCCTAGCAACCGGGCCAATTTGGTTACCCCATGTGACTCTACCCTCCCTAGCAACCGGGCCAATTTGGTTACCCCATGTGACTCTACCCTCCCTAGCAACCGGGCCAATTTGGTTACCCCATGTGACTCTACCCTCCCTAGCAACTGGGCCAATTTGGTTACCCCATGTGACTCTACCCTCCCTAGCAACCGGGCCAATTTGGTTACCCCATGTGACTCTACCCTCTCTAGCAACCGGGCCAATTTGGTTACCCCATGTGACTCTACCCTCCCTAGCAACCGGGCCAATTTGGTTACCCCATGTGACTCTACCCTCCCTAGCAACCGGGCCAATTTGGTTACCCCATGTGACTCTACCCTCCCTAGCAAGCGGGCCAATTTGGTTACCCCATGTGACTCTACCCTCCCTAGCAACCGGGCCAATTTGGTTACCCCATGTGACTCTACCCTCCTTAGCAACCGGGCCAATTTGGTTACCCCATGTGACTCTACCCTCCTTAGCAATCGGGCCAATTTGGTTATCCCATGTGACTCTACCCTCCCTAGCAACCGGGCCAATTTGGTTACCCCATGTGACTCTACCCTCCCTAGCAACCGGGCCAATGTGGTTACCCCATGTGACTCTACCCTCCCTAGCAAGCGGGCCAATTTGGTTACCCCATGTGACTCTACCCTCCCTAGCAAGCGGGCCAATTTGGTTACCCCATGTGACTCTACCCTCCCTAGCAACCGGGCCAATTTGGTTACCCCATGTGACTCTACCCTCCTTAGCAACCGGGACAATTTGGTTACCCCATGTGACTCTACCCTCCCTAGCAAGCGGGCCAATTTGGTTACCCCATGTGACTCTACCCTCCCTAGCAACCGGGCCAATTTGGTTACCCCATGTGACTCTACCCTCCTTAGCAACCGGGACAATTTGGTTACCCCATGTGACTCTACCCTCCCTAGCAACCGGGCCAATTTGGTTACCCCATGTGACTCTACCCTCCCTAGCAAGCGGGCCAATTTGGTTACCCCATGTGACTCTACCCTCCCTAACAACTGGGCCAAATTGGTTGCTAAGGAGACCCGGCTGGAGTCACTCAGCACGCCCTGGATTCAAACCCACGACTCCATGTGTGATAGTCAACATGGACAACAACTCGACTCCAAAACGAACGTTTAAACGTCAATTAAATGAGTCGTTCTGCACATCCCTAATCTAAATATTTGCCCATAGTAACATATCATTAAATGCAAAATATCTAGTTGAACGAACTGCTAATTTGTAGTTTGGCCAACTATCAATTCGTAATACGAGAACTTTAATTTTATCTTCATTTAAATTACTTTTACGTTAGGATAACTGCAATTTTTGGCTCTGAAGAGAGGCATGTCTTGCAAGGCAGAACACACAATATACAGTCCCTCGATCCTTAACACACAAACCTCAATAACGGTGACAATCAACAAACTCGTTAAATTAAAAGATGAGCTCTTAACTTCACCACAACAACTGACAAAAAGAAACAACAGCATAAAGTGAGCAAAAGTGCATGCTGGGAAGTCTGTTGGGCTAGTTGGGACAGATTCAGGAGTCTCTGTGGCTCAAACCCCCCATGAGATGGATACAATGCAATTTCAGTTTTTACACATCCATTATTATTTTGTCCTCTGTGATTATGTGAACTGAATTGAATTACGTGCAAACGTGAAAGTCCAGTCTGTCCCAGAAAACAAACCGTCTTTGAACATACAATGACTTCCAAACAGGCCGATTCCTCGAATTTCTCTTTGTGTGTGATTACAGTCGAATCAATGCAGCTCATTGTCAGTTTGACCATCCAGACAATAAGCAACAACTAGCCGTTATTACGCAATGTACGTCACAAAACAGTCACACACTGCCCGACTGGAGATATAGGAAGGAATATAGGACTTGTGATATATTGAAATATATTGAGAGCGGGAGAGATGACCTCATTAGCCAATTCAGCGCCACTCGCGTCACCGAGCGTTTCCGAACACTCTTTCCATCTGCCGTTGGTCGGACAAACAGTTAGTCCTTCCCCAAACTCACACCATCGGTCAGAATGATCAAACAAACAGCAATGTTTTGAAATAGGCACTGTTTTTATACTATACAAATCTACAAATGGTGTGCTTGTTGTCTCTGCGAATTAAACTGATATGAGAAAGTATTTCATATTTATTATGTTGTAAGACATTTTTATTTTGCTTTATATGACTTCTTTTTTTATTCTCCATTTCAATTATATGCTGCTAAATTACAAATGCTTTGGCAAAACACAGTTCTTCTCATGCCTATAAAAAAATTGTCAAGTTTTTTTAACATTTTTTCTCATACTAATGAAACTTTATTGGTAAATATTAGCAGTTTTATCCATTTGCACTAATGTTACTTTATATGAATTATTTCTGTGCTGTTTCAATTGTCCAGCGCTAACCTGAAAATGCAACTGAATTAATACAAAGAGCAAGAATGGACAGTTTGTCATGCCAATTAAAAACACAAAATGAATTGAGAGAGAGAGAGAGAGAGAGAGAGAGAGAGCGAGAGAGAGTGAGTGAGTGAGTGAGTGAGTGAGAGCGAGAGAGAGAGAGAGTGAGTGAGTGAGTGATTGAGTGAGTGAGTGAGTGAGCGAGAGAGTGAGTGATTGAGTGAGTGAGTGAGTGAGTGAGTGATTGAGTGAGCGAGAGAGTGAGTGATTGAGTGAGCGAGAGAGTGAGTGAGTGAGTGAGTGATTGAGTGAGTGAGAGAGTGAGTGATTGAGTGAGCGAGTGAGTGAGTGAGTGATTGAGTGAGTGAGTGAGTGAGTGAGTGAGCGAGAGAGAGTGAGTGATTGAGTGAGTGAGTGAGTGAGTGATTGAGTGAGTGAGCGAGAGAGAGTGAGTGAGTGAGTGAGTGAGTGAGCGAGAGAGAGTGAGTGAGTGAGTGAGTGAGTGAGTGAGTGAGTGAGAGCGAGAGAGAGAGAGTGAGTGAGTGAGTGAGTGAGTGAGTGATTGAGTGAGTGAGTGAGTGAGTGAGTGAGAGAGAGAGAGAGTGAGTGAGTGAGTGATTGAGTGAGTGAGAGCGAGAGAGAGAGTGAGTGAGTGAGAGAGTGAGTGATTGAGTGAGTGAGAGAGAGAGAGAGAGAGTGATTGAGTGAGTGAGTGAGCAAGAGAGTGAGTGAGTGATTGAGTGAGTGAGTGAGAGAGAGAGAGAGAGAGTGAGTGATTGAGTGAGTGAGAGAGAGAGAGAGAGTGAGTGAGCCATTGAGAGCGAGAACCACTAATCACCACCACGAGGAGGTTACCCCATGTGACTCTACCCTCCCTAGCAACCGGGACAATTTGTTTACCCCATGTGACTCTACCCTCCCTAGCAACCGGGCCAATTTGGTTACCCCATGTGACTCTACCCTCCCTAGCAACCGGGCCAATTTGGTTACCCCATGTGACTCTACCCTCCCTAGCAACCGGGACAATTTGTTTACCCCATGTGACTCTACCCTCCCTAGCAACCGGGCCAATTTGGTTACCCCATGTGACTCTACCCTCCCTAGCAACCGGGCCAATTTGGTTTCCCCATGTGACTCTACCCTCCCTAGCAACCGGGCCAATTTGGTTGCTTAGGAGCATGTTTTTTAGGCATGGTCCATAGTAACTCAATGGCCTGTAACTTGTGAGTGCAATGTCTAAACTTTATAAAACTTGGTACACATGGACAACAGGATGCTCTTAGGACACGTCTGATGTTAGGGGCACTATAAAACAGGAAATCCCTCAAATTTGAAAACTCTATGTTGACATGTAGAACCAATACAACTGGGTCTACAGCACCTGTGTTTAAATTTGGAGATATTATAATTAACTAATCAAGAAATTATTTCTTGTTATATTTGCATATTAAAGTGTCACGGCCGCTGCCAAAGGCATTTATTTGAGTTTATCATCCATGGGTTTTTCTCTCGCGCTCATGGCACCATGTGCTGCATTAATGCGCCGCCTGATCAGAATTAAGTGTTAAACGACAAGCACCGAGCGCAATTAGTCTTGTTCCTCGTTATCCCTCAAAGTCATTTCACAATATTTCTAATTGAGATGTGATTCAACATGCTCAACATTAATGCACGGACACGTTAATGCACGCACTGCAAAACATCACATGCAAACGCATGACACTCCAGTTTCATCTCCACGCTGTGCTCAAACAAAGATGAAGCAATTACATATGTTAGTTGCATGTTTATAGGGTTAAATTACATGTTGCAATGTGTAATCACCATTACTTTTGCTCATAATGTTGAGATTTGCGAACAAGCTCCAAACGTTGCATTAGTGGGTTCGTTTCGTCAACTTTCGGCACTTTGAACTAATATGGAAAGTATTTCCTGTCCATATAGAAAGTTGATACGCCTATTTATGTTGCTACCGTTACTGTACGCAGTTTTATACTGTAGTTAGTAGGATTGTATTATTTGCATTAAGCATTATTATTTCCACGACCCAACAGTTTACGACCAAAAAAAGACATTGAATGTCTAGATGCCCTAAGAGTGACAAAAACTAAATTACGAATGTTGTCGAAGTAACGAGAAGATGCTATTAATGCTATATAAAGTCAAAGAGAAAGGCAAAGTCTGAAAAACATCTAAAACTGGAAAAGTGCACGCATTTATCTCAAGTATGTGATGCTTCACAGAGCTTCAAAGTCCATTAATCAAACCCAAACATGTCTTTCTTTTATTAACCAGTAACGCAGATTCAACGTCTTCCTTTTAAAACCCAAATATGTTTATTTTTAGTATGAGAGTGAGTAAATGAATTGCATGAATTATTCCCAGAATAACCGAGGAGAGATGATGTCATGGTGTGCTCCACTCACGAAGACAAGAATAAGCATCAGAGAGGCGGTTAAACATTCTCATTAACAGCAGTGTTTCGACTGGAAATGACATGCAGAGGAGCAGGTGAACATGCCCAGGTTACAATGACAAGAGACAACATCCATCTTTATCACCCTCGAGATTGCTATCTATTCCAATCTTCTTCATTTTATTAACTTTTCCTCGGTTCGTGTCTGCTGCGCTAATAGCATGTCCATGTTTACGTGAGCAAAAGTAAAAGCTTGATCACATTTCACACGTCCATCAGAAAGTCATTTTACTGTGGCAGTACCACTATTAGCCAGTTGAGGCAAACACTGACTGTACAATGTTGGAGAGTATATGTATCTAGTCATTAGTACAACCTGGTCGCATAGAATCACATTACTATACTAACAGTCTGTGTCTTGTTGTACGAAATGTGGCAGTTAACAACAACAATAACTTTTATGCACTTTCACACAAGTCACGAGTAAAACGGCAGATTTTCAGTGCATAAATACTTACTTTTCGCCCTGTTCCTCAGGAAAATATCTTATGACATCTAAAACACTTTTACTATAATGCATGAGTCATTTTAATAATTGCATTACATCATCAGCTACATTCAAAAGCTTGTTCGAGTGCGATCAAATTGTGCGGTAGCTCGACTGATAGAGCATTGCACTTGTGATGTAAAGGAGTGGGTACGAGTCCTGAAGAGCACACAAGTCCACATGTGATGTAAAGGAGCATGTATGTGTCCCGAAGAGCGCACGAGTCTACATGTGATGTAAAGGAACGGATATGAGTACTGAATTGCACACGAGTCCACATGTGATGTAAAGGAGCATGTATGTGTCCCGAAGAGCGCACGAGTCCACATGTGATGTAAAGGAACGGATATGAGTACTGAATTGCACACGAGTCCACATGTGATGTAAAGGAACGGATATGAGTACTGAATTGCACACGAGTCCACATGTGATGTAAAGGAGCGGGGTACGAGTACTGAAGAGCACAAGAGTCCACATGTGGTGTAAAGGAACAGGTGCGAGTCCTGAAGAGCACAAGAGTCCACATGTGATGTAAAGGAGCGGGGTACGAGTACTGAAGAGCACAAGAGTCCACATGTGATGTAAAGGAGCGGGGTACGAGTACTGAAGAGCACAAGAGTCCACATGTGATGTAAAGGAGCGGGGTACGAGTACTGAAGAGCACAAGAGTCCACATGTGATGTAAAGGAGCGGGGTGCGAGTACTGAAGAGCACAAGAGTCCACATGTGATGTAAAGGAGCGGGGTACGAGTCCTGAAGAGCACAAGAGTCCACATGTGATGTAAAGGAGCGGGGTACGAGTACTGAAGAGCACACAAGTCCACATGTGGTGTAAAGGAACAGGTGCGAGTCCTGAAGAGCGCACGAGTCCACATGTTATGTAAAGGAGCGGGGTACGAGTCCTGAAGAGCACACAAGTCCACATGTGGTGTAAAGGAACAGGTATGAGTCCTGAAGAGCACACGAGTCCACATGTGATGTAAAGGAGCGGGGTACAAGTCCTGAAGAGCAGACGACTCCACATGTGATGCAAAGGAGCAGGTACGAGTCCTGAAGAGCACACGAGTCCACATGTGATGTAAAGGAGCATGTATGTGTCCCGAAGAGCGCACGAGTCTACATGTGATGTAAAGGAACGGATATGAGTACTGAATTGCACACGAGTCCACATGTGATGTAAAGGAGCATGTATGTGTCCCGAAGAGCGCACGAGTCCACATGTGATGTAAAGGAACGGATATGAGTACTGAATTGCACACGAGTCCACATGTGATGTAAAGGAACGGATATGAGTACTGAATTGCACACGAGTCCACATGTGATGTAAAGGAGCGGGGTACGAGTACTGAAGAGCACAAGAGTCCACATGTGGTGTAAAGGAACAGGTGCGAGTCCTGAAGAGCACAAGAGTCCACATGTGATGTAAAGGAGCGGGGTACGAGTACTGAAGAGCACAAGAGTCCACATGTGATGTAAAGGAGCGGGGTACGAGTACTGAAGAGCACAAGAGTCCACATGTGATGTAAAGGAGCGGGGTGCGAGTACTGAAGAGCACAAGAGTCCACATGTGATGTAAAGGAGCGGGGTACGAGTCCTGAAGAGCACAAGAGTCCACATGTGATGTAAAGGAGCGGGGTACGAGTACTGAAGAGCACACAAGTCCACATGTGGTGTAAAGGAACAGGTGCGAGTCCTGAAGAGCGCACGAGTCCACATGTTATGTAAAGGAGCGGGGTACGAGTCCTGAAGAGCACACAAGTCCACATGTGGTGTAAAGGAACAGGTATGAGTCCTGAAGAGCACACGAGTCCACATGTGATGTAAAGGAGCGGGGTACAAGTCCTGAAGAGCAGACGACTCCACATGTGATGCAAAGGAGCAGGTACGAGTCCTGAAGAGCACACGAGTCCACATGTGATGTAAAGGAGCGGGGTACAAGTCCTGAAGAGCAGACGACTCCACATGTGATGCAAAGGAACGGGTGCGAGTCCTGAAGAGCGCACGAGTCCACATGTGATGTAAAGGAGCGGGGTAGGAGTCCTGAAGAGCGCACGAGTCCGCATGTGATGTTAAGGAGCGGAGTACGAGTCCTGAAGAGCGCACGAGTCCACATGTGATGTAAAGGAACGGAGTACGAGTCCTGAAGAGCGCACGAGTCCGCATGTGATGTAAAGGAGCGGGGTAGGAGTCCTGAAGAGCGCACGAGTCCGCATGTGATGTTAAGGAGCGGAGTACGAGTCCTGAAGAGCGCACGAGTCCACATGTGATGTAAAGGAACGGAGTACGAGTCCTGAAGAGCGCACGAGTCCACATGTGATGTAAAGGAACGGAGTACGTGTCCTGAAGAGCACACGAGTCCACATGTGATGTAAAGAAGCGGGTACGAGTCCTGAAGAGCACACGAGACCACATGTGATGTAAAGGAGCGGGTATGAGTCCTGAAGAGCACATGAGTCCACATGTGATGTAAAGGAGCGGGTACGAGTCCTGAAGAGCACACGAGTCCACATGTGATGTAAAGGAACGGGTACGAGTCCTGAAGATCTCGGAGTTCTTGATTTAAACTCGATAGAGCATTAACCTGATTGGGAGGACATTTCACTCGCTTTAGCGCCCCTCAGTGGACATTTCACTTCAGAACTGATGCAATACGTGTAATGAACCATGTTTTGCAAATATGTCACCACATTCACGTCATTTCAAGAGATCAGGCTGCGACGCTATTAACGTTACTACATTATTCTGTATCGCAGCAGCTGGTCAGCTGTTTGATCCAGTATCAACCTACTTAATGACAAAGCATTGCATTCCTGGTTTTAATTACCTATTTTATTGCAGCGGAACGAACTGAGGTAATAATCAAACATGTTCTCCTGTCCTCCCTCTCGAGTAGCATTGTGAAGTCTGATTAATTTCAGTAAATCATTTGCATTTATGTTTATTAATTTAGCAGATGCTTTAATCAAAGGTGAATAAATCCTAAGAGGCAATTACATTTTGCTCCGAGACGAGCATGTAGACAGGAAAGTGAGAGACGGTTGTAAAAGAATGACTGACATTTTTAATTAAAAGGAATATTCCGGGTTCAATACAAGGTTGAGCTGTCTATTGACAGCATTTGTAAAGACGCTGGCTAACACCCCTGGAGTTCGCTAGTTCACTAGTTCGAATCCCAGGGTGTGCTGAGTGACTCCAGCCAGGTCTCCTTAGCAACCAAATTGCCCCGGTTGCAAGGGAGGGTAGAGTCACATGGGGTAACCAAATTGTCCCGGTTGCTAGGGAGGGTAGAGTCACATGGGATAACCAAATTGCCCCGGTTGCTAGGGAGGGTAGAGTCACATGGGATAACCAAATTGGCCCGGTTGCTAGGGAGGGTAGAGTCACATGGGGCAACTAAATTGGCCTGGTTGCTAGGGAGGGTAGAGTCACATGGGGTAACCAAATTGTCCCGGTTGCTAGGGAGGGTAGAGTCACATGGGATAACCAAATTGGTCCAGTTGCTAGGGAGGGTAGAGTCACATGGGATAACCAAATTGGTCCGGTTGCTAGGGAGGGTAGAGTCACATGGGATAACCAAATTGGTTCGGTTGCTAGGGAGGGTAGAGTCACGTGGGGTAACCAAATTGGTCCGGTTGCTAGGGAGGGTAGAGTCACATGGGATAACCAAATTGGTTCGGTTGCTAGGGAGGGTAGAGTCACGTGGGGTAACCAAATTGGTTCGGTTGCTAGGGAGGGTAGAGTCACATGGGATAACCAAATTGGTCCGGTTGCTAGGGAGGGTAGAGTCACATGGGATAACCAAATTGGCCCGGTTGCTAGGGAGGGTAGAGTCACATGGGGTAACCTCCTCGTGGTCACTATAATGTGGTTCTCGCTCTCGGTGGGGCGTGTGGTGAGTTGTTCGTGGATTAGCAATGAAGGCTCCGACTGTATTAAAGCAAGACACTGAATATGTGGCAGAAGAAATATATATATTATATTATATATATATAATATCTTAATATCTAAATGAACT
Source organism: Moxostoma hubbsi (assembly GCA_032164185.1). Taxonomy (NCBI): domain Eukaryota; kingdom Metazoa; phylum Chordata; class Actinopteri; order Cypriniformes; family Catostomidae; genus Moxostoma; species Moxostoma hubbsi. Next base: position 1,751,135 of record JAVLUX010000022.1, read on the forward strand.
TGTTTTAAGGATGTCATTTTCTTACTAGAAAACAAGACAAGAATACGGTTAAGAAATTAATTTTAAGCCATTAAAACACAGTTTTACAGTAGACTGACAGATCTGGCTGTGCACAGGGTAGAGCGCGAGCCGACCGTTTCTACGGTATATCAATGCAACAGTCATAATTCACACCAAGTGACCCATCAGCACAAAGAAAAACATGAATAATTCATGAAAGACAGAATGAGAGAATGTGGGTGGACATTAAGGAATCAAAAATCTCTCTCTCTCTTTCACAACACTCATTAACTTATAAAATATGAAACAATAATGTAATATTACGCAATATGCACATTTCTGAAGAGGGTTGTGTGGACAAATGATGGATCAGCTGTTCAAAGCATGCATAAAGAACAGATTATTAACAATAATGGACAGCACATTCTTATAATACTAGTTTTTGTAATTAAATCTGCATAAAGGCAGTGCAACAAATACTACTATGCTACATAAACACTGGACAATTTAAAAAATATATATAAATATTTTTTTTTTTACATTATAACAATAAGAATTTGGGTTTTCCCATAACGAAAATACAACTGATATTAATGGTCCTAAAAGTCGGTGTAATTTTCGAAATGTAATTTCTTATTTCTTTGTATTGAATTTGTGGCGAAATAAGACTCAGGAAACATTCTTGACAGGTTTTGTGGGTTTCACCCACGTAATATAACAAATAAACATAACAAATAGTGCAATGGTAAAATGCATGTTGTTTTAGTCATGCACCATGGTTATACCGTGGAAGATTCATTGCTACGTTTCAAAAGAGCCTTAAAATACCACATAAATATCACTGATGCTACATTCACACCGCAGCTGAATGAGACCCAAATCTAATTTTCAGCTCAAAAGCTGATGCTCCTAAAATGACGCACACGTGTATTACAAACCCTGACCTGTTCATCAAATTATATGCATAGTTGGGGTTCTGGGTATCTCAGTGAGTATTGACGGCGACTACCAACGCTGGAGTCCTGAGTTCGAGTCCAGGGCGTGCTGAGTGACTCCAGTCAGGTCTCCTAGGCAACCAAATTGTCCCGGTTGCTAGGGAGGGTATAGTCAAATGGGGCAACCAAATTGGCCCGGTTGCTAGGGAGGGTAGAGTCACATGGGGTAACCAAATTGGGCCGGTTGCTAGGGAGGGTAGAGTCAAATGGGGGTAACCAAAATGGGCCGGTTGCTAGGGAGGGTTGAGTCACATGGGGTAACCAAATTGTCCCGGTTGCTAGGGAGGGTAGAGTCACATGGGGTAACAAAATTGTCCCGGTTGCTAGGGAGGGTAGAGTCACATGGGGTAACCAAATTGTCCCAGTTGCTAGGGAGGGTAGAGTCACATGGGGTAACCAAATTCTCCCGGTTGCTAGGGAGGGTAGAGTCACATGGGGTAACCAAATTGTCCCGGTTGCTAGGGAGGGTAGAGTCACATGGGGTAACCAAATTGTCCCGGTTGCTAGGGAGGGTAGAGTCACATGGGGTAACCAAATTGGCCCTGTTGCTAGGGAGGGTAGAGTCACATGGGGTAACCAAATTGTCCCGGTTGCTAGGGAGGGTAGAGTCACATGGGGTAACCAAATTCTCCCGGTTGCTAGGGAGGGTAGAGTCACATGGGGTAACCAAATTGTCCCGGTTGCTAGGGAGGGTAGAGTCACATGGGGTAACCAAATTGTCCCGGTTGCTAGGGAGGGTAGAGTCACATGGGGTAACCAAATTGGCCCTGTTGCTAGGGAGGGTAGAGTCACATGGGGTAACCAAATTGTCCCGGTTGCTAGGGAGGGTAGAGTCACATGGGGTAACCTCCTCGTGGTGGTGATTAGTGGTTCTCTCAATGGGGCGTGTGGTGAGTTGTGTGTGGATCGTGGAGAGTAGCATGAGTCTCCACATGCTGTGAGTCTCCGCGGTGTCATGCACAACGAGTCACGTGATCAGATGCGCGCATTGACGGTCTCAGAAGCGGAGGCAACTGAGATTCGTCCTCCTCCACCCGGATTGAGGCGAGTAACCGCGCCACCACGAGGACCTACTAAGTAGTGGGAATTGGGCGTTCCAATTGCCATGACGACGTAATTCCGTAAACCCAAAAACGGCGATTTAAATGACTCTGCAGCTCAAATAAGACAAATTAACGCAAGCACTTTAATACATTTATAAGCGTCTGTGTTTAAACCCCAAAAAACTGTCCCCATTCAAAAGTAACTGTAATTCACATATAATTTCTGGAATTTTTTGGACTTTTGGAAACAGATTTTGCCTTTCACATTAAGCGTGTGAGTGTGTGTGTTTGTGAGTGAGTATGTGTTTGTGTGTGTGTGTGCGTGAGTGTGTGTGTGTGTGTGTATGTGAGTGTGTGTTTGTGAGTGTGTGTGAGTATGTGTGTGTGTGTGTGAGTGTGTATGTGTGTGTGTGTGTATGTGTGAGTGTGTATGTGTGTGTGTGTGTGTGTGTGTGTGTGAGTGTGTGAGTGTGTATGTGAGTGTGTGTGTGTGTGTGTGAGTGAGTGTGTGTGAGTATGTGTGAGTATGTGTGTGTGTGAGTGAGTGAGCGTGTATGTGTGTGTGTGTGTAAGTGAGTGAGTGAGTGAGTGAGTGTTTGTGTGTTCGTCTAATCTTCTGTCCAGATAAAAGCGAGCCATGCTCTGTGACAAAAGACCATTAATGACATAAATGAGGCGCATTACATGCAAAGATTGCAGCCTAATTAACTCCACACAGTTATTTAGCGTGCCGGACCATGTGCTCTTCAGACGTGTGCTGTCACACACACAAACACACACGTGTGTGTTCATCCTTTCATGCAGAACTTTGTGTGTTAAATTCTGTGTTCACAACCTGCACAGAAAAATCCTCTTTTGGCACCTCATTCATGCTGATATCACATGGCCCACATCTGTGTGTGTGTGTGTGTGTGTGTGTGTGTCTGTGTGTGTGGTAATTTGCGTCTCTGTTCTCTTTTACCTCATGACAACCAACGTGAGGGAGACGAGAACATTTTTACTCACAAACATCTTTGTGTGTGTGTGTGCATCAGTTATATTTAGAGAGTGTGCCTAAATTACTAAAAGTTAATGTGCATTAAATTAAATTAAAAGAGAATATATCTTCAATTAAGTTTATTATTAGACATTGTTTTAAAGAGACAGTTAACGCAAAATTGAAAATTCACTCATCATTTATTCACTCTCATGCCGTCCCAGATGTGTGTGACTTTCTTTCCTCTACAGAACACAAGTGGAGATTTTTAGAAGAATATTTCAGCTCTGTAGGTCCTTACAATGCAAGTGAATGGTGACCAGAACTTTGAATCTTAAAAAGCAGCATAACAGTAATCCATAAGACTCCAGAGGTTTAATCCAAGTCTTCAGAAGAGATATGATAGGTGTGGGTTTATATGATAAAAGACATGGATTAAACCACAGAAGTCATATGGATGACTTGCTTGGATTAGTGACTCCAGCCAGGTCTCCTAAGCAACCAAATTGGCCCGGTTGCTAGGGAGGGTAGAGTCACATGGGGAAACCAAATTGGCCTGATTGCTAGGGAGGGTAGAGTCACATGGGGAAACCAAATTGGCCCGGTTGCTAGGGAGGGTAGAGTCACATGGGGTAACCAAATTGGCCTGATTGCTAGGGAGGGTAGAGTCACATGGGGAAACCAAATTGGCCCGGTTGCTAGGGAGGGTAGAGTCACATGGGGTAACCAAATTGGCCTGGTTGCTAGGGAGGGTAGAGTCACATGGGGTAACCAAATTGGCCCGGTTGCTAGGGAGGGTAGAGTCACATGGGGAAACCAAATTGGCCCGGTTGCTAGGGAGGGTAGAGTCAC
>JAVLUX010000022.1:1762500-1767500 GCA_032164185.1 Moxostoma hubbsi
CTGAGCTAAATTATGTCTAACACCTGTCTCTAATTTCAGTGAGTATGGGGAGAGCGGCATAAAGAGAGCACGAGTGCCTCCAGAGAGAAAAGAGAGTGCCAGTCTAGTGTTGGCAAGCCAAGTCAGAGAAGCTGCATTACAGATACCCCTTTTTGTTCAGTTCTGTAACTTTACTTTAAAAAGATTAAAAAGCCTTACCTTTGTGTTCCACCCTGTTTCCGCGTCCCTTCCTCCTCCGAAGTCAGTTCTTATTACACTGGTGCCGAAACCCGGGACAATTAAAAGAAATTATATATTCGTCCATGGAGAAGGGTCGCCCCGTAGAGTCCTCCCAGCTGGCCGAAGTTCTCCAGTCCCTCGCTACGTTACATCAGAGCCACCAGCAGTCTCTGCTTGAGCTCAGGCAGGACCAAAATCGGCGATTTTTTGAAATCATGCGGGCTCAAGCGGAGGATCGACTCGCCATCCGGAGCCTACTCAGCCAGGAGGCCGCACCAGCCACAGCCGCAACCCCGGACACCCACGCCATGCCGCCCCCGATCACGTTACAGAAGATGGGGGCGAGCGATGATGCAGAAGCGTTCCTCGATCTCTTTGAACGGTCCGCTGAGATCTGGGGCTGGCCGCAGAGTCAGTGGGCAGCTCGCCTGATTCCTCTTCTGTCCGGGGAAGCCCAACTTGCGGCTCAACAATTGCCGGCATCGAGCCTCCTGGTCAATGGGGACCTCAGAAAAGCCATCCTGCAACGGGTTGGTCGGAGCCCCAAGGAGAGCCGTCAACATTTCCGGGCTATGAAGCTGGAGAAGTCCGACCGCCCGTTCGCCTTTGCCCAGCGGCTCCGTGATGCCTGTCGAAGGTGGCTGCTAGTGGGGGACCGCGACGTCGAGGGACTTGTCGATCAGGTGGTGCTGGAGCAGTTCATTCATCGGTTGCCAAGGAAAACGGCGGAGTGGGTCCAGTGCCACCGCCCGGCGTCGCTGGAGGAAGCCGTCCAGTTAGCGGAGGACCACATGGCAGCGATCCCAAGGACGGATGAGCTCTCTCTCTCTCTCTCTCTTCCCCCTCCCCCTGTGTTTTCTTCCGCTCCTCCCCATCCCCCTCAACCCTCTCCCTCTGTCCTCTCTCCAGGTCCCGTTCCTGCCCCCCGCAGGCGAGGAGCCTGGCTGAGACCAACGACCCATTCATCAGTCTCATCCCGCCCCTTCCCCACAACCTACAGCCGCTCTCCCCCTCAGGTGGGAACGTCCGCCGAAGCAGGTGCGGGTGTCGCACCTGGGCCGGCCTGCTGGAGATGCGGCGACCCGAGCCACTTCCGTGATCAGTGTCCGATGATGGAGGTGGGGACGGTGGTTCGGGTTTCCGATCCCCCGCATGTCGCCCCCGATCGGGCTGGAGCGTACCGGATTCTGGTAAGAATCAAGGGGGGTACACACCAAGCTTTGCTGGATACCGGTTGTAATCAGACCACCATCCATCAACGCCTGGTTCAACCCGGGGCTTTGAGCATGGCTAAACGGGTAAGGGTGAGGTGTGTGCATGGGGATATTCACAACTATCCGATGGTGACTGTGCTAATTAAATTACGAGGAAAAAAACATAGAGTGGAGGCAGCGGTTAGTTCCCGCCTCACCCATCCTCTGATTTTGGGAACCGATTGGCCTGCATTTAGGGAATTATTAGGGAGTATTTGTAAGGATGGGTCCTGCACTAAAATAGGGAGATGTGCGCTGTGCGATGCTTTGGCAGGGGAGGCGGAGCCGGGGCCATCCTCGACCATTACGGATCGGGATGACGAGGGAAGGGGCGGGCCTTCCGCCCCTCCTCTCCGCAGGGAATTCCCGGACGCGGATTTCCCTTTGGAACAGTCACGGGATGAGTCCCTTAAGCACGCCTTCGACCAGGTGAAAATGATTGATGGTCAGCGTCTTCAGCCGGACATCGCTCTCGCTTATCCCTATTTTGCAATTATAAATGACCGGTTATATAGAGTGACGCAGGACACTCAGTCAAAGGGAAATGTTACTCAGTTATTGATTCCACGGAGCCGCCGGGAAATGTTATTCCAAGCGGCTCATTATAATCCCATGGCAGGTCACCTAGGAGAAAGAAAAACACTTCTCCGTCTAATAGCCCGTTTTTATTGGCCGGGCATTAGCGGTGACGTCCGCAGGTGGTGTGCGGCGTGCCTCGAGTGCCAGCTGGTAAATCCACCGGCCACCCCAAAAGCGCCATTGCGCCCTCTTCCGCTAATCGAGGTTCCCTTTGAAAGAATTGGAATGGACCTCGTCGGGCCATTAGAACGGACAGCACGAGGACATCGCTTTGTGTTAGTCCTAGTGGATTACGCAACACGATATCCGGAAGCAGTGCCTCTAAGCCACATCTCAGCACGTAGTGTTGCTGGGGCACTCTTCAAAATAATCTCCCGGGTGGGGATTCCAAAAGAAATCCTCACCGATCAAGGCACAACAATTATGTCATGCACACTTCGCGAACTTTACGATCTGTTGGGCATTAAATCGATTCGCACTAGCGTGTATCATCCACAGACAGATGGCCTAGTGGAACGTTTTAACAAAACCCTCAAGAACATGATTCGTAAGTTCGTACACGAGGATGCTAAAAATTGGGACAGATGGCTCGATCCCCTGTTGTTTGCAGTGCGAGAGGTCCCGCAAGCCTCAACCGGCTTCTCTCCGTTTGAGCTACTGTATGGTCGACGCCCACGCAGTATCTTGGATATCATACGTGAAGGCTGGGAGGAGGGACCTTCGAATAGTAAGAATGAAATTCAGTACGTCCTTGATCTCAGAGCAAAACTCCACACTTTGGGGAAATTAACACAGGAGAATTTGCTCAGGGCTCAAGAACGCCAACGCCGACTGTACGACAGGGGAACGCAGCTAAGGGAATTTGCACCGGGAGATAAAGTTCTTGTATTGCTTCCTACATCGAGCTCCAAATTACTCGCAAAGTGGCAAGGGCCCTTCGAGGTCACACGACGAGTGGGGGATCTCGATTATGAGGTTAAGCGAACCGATAGGGGAGATGCACGTCAAATATACCACCTCAATCTCCTTAAATTATGGAGGGAGGCGGTCCCTGTGTCGCTGGCTACGGTAATTCCAGAGAGGGCGGAGCTCGGACCGGAGGCTAATCCAAAGCCCGATCACAATGCCCCGGTCACTTGTGGAGAGCACCTCTCCCCGTGCCAACGATCAGAGGTTGCCAGGTTGCAAAGAGAGTTTGCGGACGTGTTTTCTCCTCTACCGGGTCGTACGAACCTCATCGAGCACCACATCGAGACCGAGCCGGGGGTGGTGGTTCGAGCATAAGAAAAAAGTTGTTCGGGGCGAATTGAATGCGATGCTCGATATGGGGGTAATAGAAGAGTCCCACAGCGACTGGTCCAGCCCGGTCGTTCTTGTCCCCAAGAGTGACGGGTCGGTGCGGTTCTGTGTCGACTACCGAAAAGTCAATGCGGTGTCTAAATTTGACGCGTACCCAATGCCCCGGGTTGATGAACTGCTCGATCGGTTAGGTACAGCTCGCTTTTATTCGACCCTGGACTTAACAAAGGGTTATTGGCAGATCCCCTTGACACCAATTTCCCGTGAAAAAACAGCCTTCACTACGCCGTTTGGATTACACCAATTTGTGACACTTCCGTTCGGTTTGTTTGGAGCCCCAGCCACGTTCCAGCGTCTGATGGACCGTATCCTCCGCCCGCACTCCGCTTACGCCGCTGCCTACTTGGATGACATCATAATCTATAGTAATGATTGGCAGCGGCATATACAACATTTGAGGGCGGTCTTGAAGTCTCTGCGGCGGGCGGGACTCACAGCAAACCCCAAGAAGTGCGCGATTGGGTGTGTGGAGGTACGGTATCTGGGGTTCCACTTGGGTCATGGCCAGGTGCGTCTCCAAATTGAGACCGCGGCGATTGCGACTTGCCCTAGACCTAAGACCAAAAAGGGGGTGAGACAGTTCCTGGGGCTGGCTGGCTATTATAGAAGATTTGTACCTAATTATTCGGATGTCACCAGCCCGCTGACTGACCTCACTAAAAAGGGGGCTCCAGATCCGGTCCAATGGTTGGAGCAGTGCCAACAGGCGTTTACACGAATTAAAGCCGCACTCTGTGGAGGGCCGCTCTTGTATTCACCTAACTTCTCTCTCCCTTTCTTATTACAGACGGACGCTTCAGACAGAGGGCTGGGGGCCGTACTCTCGCAGGTGGTGGAAGGGGAGGAGCGCCCGGTGCTGTACATCAGTCGGAAGCTCTCCTTAAGGGAAACAAAGTACAGCACGGTAGAGAAGGAGTGTCTAGCCATCAAGTGGGCGGTCCTCACACTCCGCTACTACCTGCTGGGGCGGGCCTTCACTCTCTGCTCGGATCACGCCCCACTGCAGTGGCTCCACCGCATGAAGGATACTAACGCCCGGATCACCCGTTGGTACCTGGCTCTCCAGCCTTTTAAGTTCGAGGTGGTCCACAGACCGGGGGTGCAGATGGCTGTCACCGACTTCCTCTCCAGAAATCGGGGGGGAGTGGTAGACAGGCCGGATGACGCCCCGGCCTGAGTCGGGCGGTGGGGGTATGTGGCAGCGGGGGCGTGGTCAAGTGCCCGTCCGAAGGGAGAAAGCGGTAAGGGCGCTTGCACCTGAGCTAAATTATGTCTAACACCTGTCTCTAATTTCAGTGAGTATGGGGAGAGCGGCATAAAGAGAGCACGAGTGCCTCCAGAGAGAAAAGAGAGTGCCAGTCTAGTGTTGGCAAGCCAAGTCAGAGAAGCTGCATTACAGATACCCCTTTTTGTTCAGTTCTGTAACTTTACTTTAAAAAGATTAAAAAGCCTTACCTTTGTGATCCACCCTGTTTCCGCGTCCCTTCCTCCTCCGAAGTCAGTTCTTGTTACACAGACATACAGGAAGACAAACAGACAGATAAAGAGACAGACAGACAGATAGAGAGAGACAGACAGACAAACAGACAG
>JAVLUX010000022.1:1770000-1780000 GCA_032164185.1 Moxostoma hubbsi
TGATGACTGTGTGGTCACATGATGGCGTCTCCTTCCTGAGCGGTATGATGAATGTGTGGTCACATGATGGCGTCTCCTTCCTGAGCGGTATGATGACTGTGTGGTCACATGATGGCGTCTCCTTCCTGAGCGGTATGATGTCTGTGTGGTCACATGGTGTTTATACTTGCGTACTATTGTTTGTACAGATGAACGTGGCACCTTCAGGCGTTCGGAAATTGCTCCCAACGATGAACCAGTGCAAAAATATTTTAGATGAGAAGTGTAAAAATGTGTTCGAGTTCATTATGAGACCGTGGCGGGGCAAATTAGACGGTGACGGGCCGCCAGAGTCTAGTCAATTAATGGGAAACACTGAAGTGCATGTGCTGTTCATTGGAAATTTCAATGTGTACCTCAAAAATGTATAATTTTGCTTCCCACAGATCTCGACCTGGACGAAGGAATTTGGCCAATAGTGGCTGCAAGCCTCTTATAATCGACCAATTGGTGTGCGAGAAGGCGGGACTTATAAAGAGGGGTTAAAGCAATGCAAATATGCGCGATGGACATCATAACACGACTAAAGCCGAATCCTGGACATTTCCGCAAATTTAGAAATGCCGGCTGGATGCTTTTTATAAGGTCCGAAAAAGAGCACGTATGGTCACCCTGCATTTGGACGTCCTTGACCAGCCCACAAGTTTAAAAACATTAAGCTAAACCACATCAGTAAATCCTCACCATTACTCTTCTTTTCGATAAAGTCCAAAAGGCTGCGTTGCTTTTTACCTTGAAGTTTCATTTTTCCCCCAGAGTGACACAAGCTGCCCCTCTCTAGTAGCGGGAGGCGGAGGCTGTCATGTCACGTGAACTTCAAACTAAATGTAGCAATATTATTGGGAGTAGCCTACGTTCTTCGAAGACCTGCGAGATCATGAAGATTATTGCATATTCATACAGAAATATTTTTGTTGTTGTTGTTGTTGTTGTTGAGCTGCACCTAAACTTGTGTTGCCTACATTTAAAATTTCATTCGGGCTACAGTCAAAACGACCTGACAACGCCGATGATGCCATGTCTTCCAAAAACAAAAGACAAGTAAAGCACAGGGTCCAAACGGTGTTTCACCCACTTGTCTAAAATCCTGTGCTAACCAGCTGACCCCCATCTTCACACTGATCTTAAATAGATCACTGGAGCAGTGTGAAGCACCATGCTGCTTTAAACGCTCCAGACTAAATTACACCAACTCCCTGTTCCCACGTCTACCTGTCAGTGGATCACCAGCTTTCTGACGGACAGGCAGCAGCTAGTGAGACTGGGTAAATTCACTTCCAGCACATGTACCATCAGCACTGGTGCCCCCAGGGATGTGTGCTCTCCCCACTACTCTTCTCCCTCTACACCAATGACTGCACCACCAAGGACCCCTCTGTCCACCTCCTGAAGTTTGCAGACAACACTTCAGTCATCGGCCTCATCCAAGATGACGATGAGTCTACATACAGAAGTGAGGTTGAACGACTGGCTCACTGATGCAGTCAAAACATCCTTGAGCTGAACATGCTCAAAACGGTGGAGATGATTGCCCACTAACTTTTTGAATCAAATTAAGATTGCGATTAATCAGAAAAATCTAACATTTTAGCCAGCCCTCATCGAGGACGCACCTGTGCTGCTTTAAAATGTTTTTGGAAGGTTTTTGGAACAGAGCCCATGAAACTCAGACGTAAATGATGTCTCAAGTTACATGATTCAGCAGTTACAGGCTGTTCTTATAAAAGTACTCTGTGTTATTACAAATCTTTAACACATTTAACACTGATGGATAACAAAGTTCATTGTCATCACACACACACACACACACACACACACACACACACGCACATGCACACGCACACACAAACACACACACACACACACACACACACACACACATACACACACACACACACACACTCACACACACACACACACACACACACAGCCAGAGACGTGTGAATTGCATCCTGAGATCAAGATGACGTACTACAACAGGCATGTTGTTTTTTGGTAAAGGTGTGTGTGTGTGTGTGTGTGTGTGTGTGTGTGTGTGTGTATGTGTGTGAGTGTAGATAGAGATGTTAATAAACTGACAAACAGACACACTAAAGCTTGTGTCCCATAATGACACAATATACAGTATGCACTCGTCCATCTAGTGTTTGAATTTCTAGAGGATAGCATTGTCTCATGCTTTTTTAACACAGAAGCATTAGCACAGCACGTTAGCTTTAGCACGTTACCCAACCCCAGCACAACACATACAGTCAGTGACTGATTACCGACCGGGCCAACGGGGCCAGTGCCCAGGGTGCCCTTGACTGCCCGGCGGTACCCTGGGCTTTAATGTTGCACGATCTAGTTTGGTGATCCCCCCCGCTTGAACCCCCTTTTGGCCATGAACAACAAATTTTATTTAGACCAAGGCAAACTTGTAAAAGAGTGTTTGTACAGGCATCATGTTCTCATGTGTGTACTTGGATACATAACATCTCTCTTACAGTCTTTTCTCATTATCGTTACATAACGAATATTTCTGAGCAAGCCTAAAATATATGCATTCATTGTCTTGTATCAATGGAAGTCTTAATAATAATATTGATTTTCTGATGATGCTCGAGTGGCCTTCACATTGAACTAGAGGCTCTGCTGCGAGAGGAAACTGAAAAGTGATATCGGCGGTTTCATCATATTCATATGCAACACATTTATAATTCAGAAATAAACAAGGTTTTGGGTTACTTACACAAGACAGGTTAGGGTTGGGGTTATATGTAGGATTAGTACCAAGTAATGACAGTAGTTGTTGTAATTATATAGTATGTATATGTACAACAATATTGTAAAATCACAGTTCATTAATTATATAATTATATTTTTTGCCCTCTCCCTCCAGGGAAGGTGATGGATGTCACATATAGGTGGTATTAGATGTGATTTTGTCTGTGTCAGAGGAAGTAGGTCACCACCTCGACATCTTCACCTACTTCCTTACAGCGCTGTTCATCTGTCCTGACCGCAATCACACTAACGGAGTTAATATTACTCTGAAGCTCTGAGAGCAGATTCTCTTATATGTGTGTGTCAGTGTGTGTGTGTCAGTGTGTGTGTGTGTTAGTGTGTCAGTGTGTGTGTGTGTGTGTGTCAGTGTGTGTGTGTGTCAGTGTGTGTGTGTGTCAGTGTGTCAGTGTGTGTGTGTGTGTCAGTGTGTGTGTGTGTGTCAGTGTGTGTCAGTGTGTGTGTGTGTCAGTGTGTCAGTGTGTGTGTGTGTGTCGGTGTGTGTGTGTGTGTGTGTGTGTGTGTGTGTCAGTGTGTGAGTGTCAGTGTGTGTGTGTTAGTGTGTGAGTGTGTGTGTGTGTGTGTAGGTAGGTGTGTGCGTGTGTGTGTAGGTAGGTGTAGGTAGGTGTGTGCGTATGTGTGTAGGTAGGTGTAGGTAGGTGTGTGCGTATGTGTGTGAGTAGGTGTAGGTAGGTGTGTGCGTGTGTGTGTGTAGGTGTGTGCATGTGTGTAGGTGTGTGCGTGCGTATGTAGGTAGGTATGTGCGTGTGTGTGTGTGTGTGTGTGTGTGTAGGTAGGTGTGTGCGTGTGCGTGTAGGTAGGAGTGTGCGTGTGTGTAGGTAGGTGTGTGTAGGTGTGTGCATGCATGCATAGGTGTGTGTGTGTGTGCGTGCGTGTGTGTAGGTCGGTGTGTGTGCGTGTAGGTGCGTGCATGCATAGGTGTGTGTGTGTGTGCGTGCATGTGCGCACGTGCGTGTAGGTGTGCATATGTGTGTAGGAAGGTGTGTGTGTGTGTGTGTAGGTGTGTAGTTGTGTGTGGTTGTGTGTGTACAATATATTAGTACACACAGTTAGAGGTTTGAGTACTCCCATGGGGTTCTGGGTCGCTCTGCGAGTATTGACATTGACTATCACACCTGGAGTCGTGAGTTTGAATCCAGGGTGTGGTGAGTGTCTCCAGTCAGGTCTCCATAGCAACCAAATTGGCCCGGTTGCTAGGGAGGGTAGAGTCACATGGGGTATCCAAATTGTCCCGGTTGCTAGGGAGGGTAGGGTCACATGGGGTAACCAAATTGTCCCGGTTGCTAGGGAGGGTAGGGTCACATGGGGTAACCAAATTGTCCCGGTTGCTAGGGAGGGTAGGGTCACATGGGGTAACCTCCTCGCGGTCACTATAATGTGGTTCTCGCTCTCGGTGGGTCGTGTGGTGAGAGTACCCCCAATTAGTTCCACACAATAATTAAACAAATATTCTAAACTGATAATGGTATCAACACTGGTATCGGATCGGGATCGGTTTCGGCCGATACTGAAATTTCGGATATCAATATCAAATGAGCCGTATTCCATATTCAGTCGCAGCTGTGCAGAGAAGCACCGATTGGTCCTGTTATAACTAGGGGTGTCCATGGTTAACCGATTAACCGATTAACCGTTAAAAATTGCGTAACCGAGTGAAACATTTTGCTCGGTTAAGTGGCGTCAATGGCGTGCATTGAATTTAGTTGTAATACATTTTTGCACCACCAGAGACTGAATAAACAAGGAGACACTGATTAGCAAGACAACTCAGTGAATGTGCTTTCCATTAAATGAATCACACACACAGTAAACAAATCCTTAACAAAAAAACAGGGCTATTCTGGTGGGTGCGGTGACGCGCTCATGTAAGGGGCGTGGCGCTGCCAATAAAGCTCCTAAAATCTGTCACAAAGAACCGGCAAAAGTAATGATTATGAATATGTAAAATATAGCAAGGAGATATTTTAATTATTTATTAATAAACAAGTCTTTTCTTTGTCCGTGTCATTTGCAAAGATGAAGTTGACGATGCTGACTCGCGGTCTTCGCAGTAACGCACCAGAGAGAAATGCACATTTCTTATGGATTACATAAGCAGAGAGCAGTCTGTGTCTGTTTTCTTTAGTTTTGAATTATTTGTGAGGCAAGGCGACCTTATACACTGAGTTTCGGTTCATTTATGAGACGAGCTCCAGTTCACGCGCCGGCGCCTCGCTTCGTGATTATATCGTCTGCTATGTTTAATTCTTATTTATTAAATCCAGGCAATTGGTTGTTGAAACATTGATTAAAATTAAGACACAATTAATACAAAACGAAATTCACTTTAAAGAAAGGTTTTGTGCTTTCTGTTTGATGTCTCTGTGGAAGTTTTAAAGCATCTTTCAGTGCCGCTTTCAGAGCGCTCACGTCCGTAACATTGTGTTTTCCTCGTATGCGAACTGAAATGAATATCAGTTCATGGATTGTGTGTGTAGGCTGTAAGAGAGAAAGAGAAAATGCCAGTATTTCATTGAGACTTGAGATTAAATAAACGGCTTAAGTATTGGAGATCTTGTAGTATTAATTTTCACATGCAGTTACACATTGTCGGTTAAAAACAAGAAAGTGGCTGGTAAAAACATTGAGTGGCTGGTAGATTTTGAAATCCACAGTGGCCGGTGGACAAAAGTTAATTTCCATCCCTGGCGCACACTATGGTTAACCGAGTATTAACCGTTAAGGGCCTCGGTTAACGGTTAATGAAAAACTTGAAAACGTGCAGCCCTAGTTATAACTGTCTCACACAGTTCTGCACCGTCTGTATGTCTGAACACAGTCAATGCTGCTCACTGCATCTTTATCAGTGCTGTAGAATAACAAAAAAACTGACCAAAAATCTGAACAAACCTCAATTATTAAAGGTCCAGCGTGTAACTCACCCTGCACAGACACGCATGGCAATCGTCTGATCTTTTTTGACTTGGACCGGTAAACAACCACCTAGCAACACCATAGCAACCAATCTGAAAGCCTTAGCAACCATTCAGAACACCCTAGAAACAGGATTTAGCAAATGATGAGAAAGCACAATTCTAGTTAAACATACGTGACAATTGAAACATTCCTCAAGAGTATTTTAGTTTAAAAACACTTTCAGATACATTTGAAAGCAACATTGTAGCGTTACTGTCCATGTTACTCATCTCAGTTAAACTACAGATTATTTATAACAGGATTACATCCAACCTTTACAAAGCAAAGAACAAATCACTGCAGCTCAAAGACTGAATTTACACCAAAGCTGAATGCTGCCCTCTAGTGGCACAGAGTTAACATTACAACTCATACAAGCACTCAACAATACACTCAATCTAAGTCTAAGAACTCAATCGAAATAATCTCATATTTATGCAATAATATGAATAACTATGTCTATAATGCAATATTAAGAACTGTAGAATACAGGGCATTTTTTGAATTTCGTGGGCATTTTTGGTGGCATTTTTGCCCTGTGCCCTCCTTAATGGGTGGCGCTGTCTAAAAGGAACAAGTGCACAGCAACACATTCATATCCAAAACTGAGAAACCGAGCTGGCACACTGCTAACATTAAAATACAGTGACAAAGCACTGACTCTGATTGGGTCTTAGTCGGGTCACACAAGCCATGACAATAATGTATAGTTCCCTAAAATAGGCTTTATTTTCATGTTTTGATTTTTGGGGTGAAATATGACCCAGACTTTACTTGATAAGTTAATGACATATACTGTATATGCCCGTTACATTATTACTCTTGCACGTCCTGCATTCACCTCGGTCAGCACCATATCTAATCAATGCAAGCACTTTATTTAAATCATTTTAATGTCACTTACGCCTCTGATCTCGTACAGCAGCAGTTTCTGAACTCCACCAATCACAGCGGCTGACAGAGGCATGATGATGATGATGATGATGATGATGCTTCAGTGCAGTAGAACACACTATAAACCTCCAGAAAGACCCTAAAACATGTAATAATGAGACAGAGAGATCATGATCATGAATCAAGAGTGATACAGAGTATCCGTATACAGAGTACACAGTGAATCTTACTAAATAATAGAACAAATTTTACCACAAAACCAAAATAAATCATATTTTGGATAAAGAAAACAGCCAACATAATTTTCATGAAACTTTAGCATAAATTCCTGCATAATCATATAATAATTTAAAATATCCTGTCCAACAACAATACTTTATAATTGTTGTTGTAGCTGTTAGTGTTGTAATTATTATTATTGATTTTGTTATTGTTGATGTTATTATTATTATTATTATTATTATTATTCAAAATAAACATTTCATTCCACATATAAGCACTTGCCCATGCATTATATAGCCATGTGAATTATCCTATCTGACCACAATCATTTTTATTATTATTATTGTGGTAGTTGTAATAAAAATAATAATAATTATTATTATAATAATGTTCATTATTAGTTATGTTTTTTATATTGCTCTTTATTGTTATTAGTATTATTTTTATTATTGATGATGTTGTGCTATTATTATAATTTTTTATTATAATTTTTGTATTATTATTATTATGGTAGTTGTAATAACAATTATAATTATTATTATAATAATGTTCATTATTATTATTATTACCGTTATTATTGTTATATTTTATTGCTCTTTATTGTTATTATTATTATTTTTATTACTGATGATGTTGTGCTATTATTATTATTATTATTTATTATTGTGGTAGTTGTAATAAAATTATAATAATTATTATAATAATGTTAATTATTATTAGTTTTATTATCACCGTTATTATTGTTATATTTTATTATTTTTGTTGCTCTTTATTGTTACTATTATTATTTTTATTATTGATGATGTTGTGCTATTATTATTATTGTTGTTAAAAATCAAAATTTAAAATAAAATGTCAAATAAAAAAACATGATAAATCAGAGTGTTTCTTAAATTATTTTATAAGATATATAAGAAAATAAATTGTCCTAATTTACACTTTCCACACTGTAAATATTATTTAATTAGTCTCACAGTGGAATTGTGTCATTAATTTCATTTTTGTGAATAAACAGAATGTTACAGTGATGTTCCGGTTTAATGTAACATGAACACAAGAAGAAAACCTTAAAAAACATTTGTAAAATTAAAAACTTATTTTGAATATTCATTCATCATTATACTGTCGATTAAATATAATAACTGATTGGGTTCTGGTGATTTCGGGCTGTTTGAGGAATGGAGGATATCTGCCACACAATTACAAAACAACAACAGAACTTACATTGAACAGATGCATGTTGTGTGCGGGTGAAGAATGTTACAAACAAACATGCATGGCGCTACAGTGTATCACGTGACTGTCATGCCGTTCAGCAGAGACGGAAACTGCACGGGGACGAAAAGAACGAACAGAATGCGATTTAAAATCGCAGGTTCTCAGTTTGAGTTTGTCGCGGTGTATTTTTGTTGTTGAGTTTAGATTGAAGTGAATTTTATCTAGATTTGCTTTTCCTAAAGGAACTGCTTGCGTTGCAACAAAAGAGTTTCCGGTAAAATCCTGGTTTGAAGACTTGAAAACAAATGTTAGGTCTTCTCTGTGTCCTCGATATTACTTTCCATCAGTGGTCAGCCACATTAAACCCAGACCCTCCCAAAATATTAGAGATTATTCTTTGACTTCAAATATATATATTTTATAAAGCAGAATAAAAGTGCGTAAATTCTGATTTCTGAAGTGTGAAAGAACTTGTTGAATGCGCTGCTTCTCTGTTGTTAAGGAGAATTTGGTGAAACTGTCTCTCTATCTATATATCTGTCTGTCTGTCTGTCTGTCTGTCTGTCTATCTATATATCTGTCTGTCTGTCTATATATCTGTCTGTCTGTCTGTCTATCTATATATCTGTCTGTCTGTCTGTCTGTCTATCTATATATCTGTCTGTCTGTCTATCTATATATCTGTCTGTCTGTCTGTCTATCTATATATCTGTCTGTCTGTCTGTCTATCTATATATCTGTCTGTCTGTCTATCTATATATCTGTCTGTCTGTCTGTCTGTCTATCTATATATCTGTCTGTCTGTCTGACTCACTGTCTGTCTGTCTCTGTCTGTCTATCTATATATCTGTCTGTCTGTCTGTCTGTCTATCTATATATCTGTCTGTCTGTCTGACTCACTGTCTGTCTGTCTGTCTATATATCTGTCTGTCTGTCTGTCTATCTATATATCTGTCTGTCTGTCTGTCTATCTATATATCTGTCTGTCTGTCTGACTCACTGTCTGTCTGTCTCTGTCTGTCTATCTATATATCTGTCTGTCTGTCTGACTCACTGTCTGTCTGTCTCTGTCTGTCTATCTATATATCTGTCTGTCTGTCTGACTCACTGTCTGTCTGTCTCTGTCTGTCCCATCTATTCCAAATAATTTCCTGGCTATGCCCTTGCTTTCCATATTGTGGTAATTTTCTATATATCTGTCTGTCTTTCTGTATGTCTGTCTGTCTATCCATCTGTCTGTCTCTATCTGTCTGTCTGTCTATTCATCTGTCTTATCTATCCATCTGTCTGTCTGACTCACTGTCTGTCTGTCTCTGTCTGTCTATCCATCTGTCTTGTCTAAATGTCTGTCTGTCTGTCTATCTATATATCTGTCTGTCTGACTCACTGTCTGTCTGTCTAGCTGTCTATTTATATCTGTCTGTCTGTATGTCTGTCTGTCTCTCACTGTCTGTCTATCCTTCTGACTTATCTATCCATCTGTCTGTCTGTCTGTCTGTCTCTCTATCCATCTATCTGTCTGTCTGTCTATCTATATATCTGTCTGTCTGACTCACTGTCTGTCTGTCTGTCTGTCTGTCTGTCTTGTCTATCCATCTGTCTGTCTTTCTGTCTGTCTCTCTATCCATCTATTTGTCTGTCTGTCTATCTATATATCTGTCTGTCTAGCTGTCTGTCTGTCTGTCTCTGTCTGTCTGTCTGTCTGTCTATCCTTCTGACTTATTTATCCATCTATTTGTCTGTCTGTCTATCTATATATCTGTCTGTCTGTCTGTCTCTCTCTGTCTGTCTGTCTGTCTATCCTTCTGACTTATTTATCCATCTGTCTGTCTGTCTGTCTCTCTATCCATCTATCCGTCTGTCTGTCTATCTATATATCTGTATGTCT
>JAVLUX010000022.1:1785000-1790000 GCA_032164185.1 Moxostoma hubbsi
CTGAGTGGCCTTTAGAGCGTTGCTATGCAGTTGCTATGGTGTTCTGAGTGGCCTTTAGAGCGTTGCTATGCAGTTGCTATGGTGTTCTGAGTGGCCTTTAGAGTGTTGCTATGCAGTTGCTATGGTGTTGTGAGTGGCCTTTAGAGTGTTGCTATGCAGTTCCTATGGTGTTCTGAGTGGCCTTTAGAGCGTTGCTATGCAGTTGCTATGGTGTTCTGAGTGGCCTTTAGAGCGTTGCTATGCAGTTGCTATGGTGTTCTGAGTGGCCTTTAGAGCGTTGCTATGCAGTTCCTATGGTGTTCTGAGTGGCCTTTAGAGCGTTGCTATGCAGTTGCTATGGTGTTCTGAGTGGCCTTTAGAGCGTTGCTATGCAGTTCCTATGGTGTTCTGAGTGGCCTTTAGAGCGTTGCTATGCAGTTGCTATGGTGTTCTGAGTGGCCTTTAGAGCGTTGCTATGCAGTTGCTATGGTGTTCTGAGTGGCCTTTAGAGCGTTGCTATGCAGTTGCTATGGTGTTCTGAGTGGCCTTTAGAGCGTTGCTATGCAGTTGCTATGGTGTTCTGAGTGGCTTTTAGAGCGTTGCTATGCAGTTGCTATGGTGTTCTGAGTGGCTTTTAGAGCGTTGCTATGCAGTTGCTATGGTGTTCTGAGTGGCTTTTAGAGTGTTGCTATGCAGTTGCTATGGCGCTCTGCGTTATTGCTTGACTATAGCATTGCTTTGGTGCTCACTGACCCAAGTTAAAAGAAGTAGAAATATTTGTGTTCATATTGAGGTCTCTAATTTTTTGATTGAAGACTTTGGTATCTTGAGTGCAGTTTGAGACTTTGTCAAGTTTGAAAAAACTGCTATTTCATTCATATTAATTTCTGCTGTGATGGATGTGAGTTCTTGCAAACAAAAAGACAGGGAGCGTCTCGGTCTCACTTTGTTCATTGCATTCGTTTGTGTCCAGGCCTCTATCAGGTTGTTTAGTCGTCTTATCATGTGTTATTCTGAGTGGAGGACACATCTGACCTAAGCGTCCAGATAAAAGATTTTTCAGCCCACACTAAACCTTACATAAAAGTTCAACCTCTGTTCTAGAGCCCCAAAACTGCACACACACGTAGAAACCTTCAACAAACATATTGCTTAGTTTTGTAGTTTAACTTTCCTTAAAAGCAGATGCAAACTCGTATGTACTTTTCATTAAAACAATAACCATCATGTTAAAGAAAAAATGTACAACAATGCAATGTGCTCGACTTGAACTTCCACTTCCAATCTCTTTGTTGACTTAATATAGACAAACTTAAGACATTTTCATGCAAAATGTAATTAAACGTGCAAATAACATGAACTATTTCCCAGATTATATGTGATTCGAATCTTTTGGTTTAAAGAGCTGTTTGCGATTCTGTGTTTGGCCTCAATGCTTTAATGATTTAATGCAATACTGAAGACGCCAACAGCAATTCCTTCTGATTAAAGAGTCAAACATAGATCAAGTCTGGTATTTCTAAATTATTTACTAAGTAAAGCTAACATCTCAGAACTCAGACAAGCTCGTCTGATCTTTGGCTGCACGTCTGTGTATTGCTGTGTTGCAGTCATGTTGTTTACTTAGCATGATAAGCTATGATGGATGTCAAGTGACCATTACACAGGTCACATCTACATAGCTGCAGATAACAAAAAAACATCAACATGCAGCTTACGAGACTATACTTACTGAACTACACTTTTATAGTTTCTGATGAAAATGTGACTGGTGCTTACCCACAAAAACACTTGCCATCATGATTGTTGCCGGTGCATTGCTATGCATTAGCTAAGGTGGAGTTCTGAGTGGCCTTTAGAGCGTTGCTATGCAGTAGCTAAGGTGGAGTTCTGTGTGGCCTTTAGAGCGTTGCTATGCATTAGCTAAGGTGGAGTTCTGAGTGGCCTTTAGAGCGTTGCTATGCAGTAGCTAAGGTGGAGTTCTAAGTGGCCTTTAGAGCGTTGCTATGCAGTAGCTAAGGTGGTGTTCTGTGTGGCCTTTAGAGCGTTGCTATGCAGTAGCTAAGGTGGAGTTCTGAGTGGGCTTTACAGCGTTGCTATGCAGTAGCTAAGGTGGAGTTCTGAGTGGCCTTTAGAGCGTTGCTATGCAGTAGCTAAGGTGGTGTTCTGTGTGGCCTTTAGAGCACTGCGATGCAGTTGCTATGGTGTTCTGAGTGGCATTTACAGCGTTGCTATGCAGTTGCTATGGTGTTCTGAGTGGCCTTTAGAGCATTGCTATGCAGTTGCTATGGTGTTCTGAGTGGCCTTTAGAGCATTGCGATGCAGTTGCTATGGTGTTCTGAGTGGCCTTTAGAGTGTTGCTATGCAGTTGCTATGGTGTTCTGAGTGGGCTTTACAGCGTTGCTATGCAGTTGCTATGGTGTTCTGAGTGGCCATTAGTGCGTTGCTATGCAGTTGCTATGGTGTTCTGAGTGGCCTTTAGAGCATTGCTATGCAGTTGCTATGGTGTTCTGAGTGGCCTTTAGAGCATTGCTATGCAGTTGCTATGGTGATCTGAGTGGCCTTTAGAGCGTTGCAATGCAGTTGCTATGGTGTTCTGAGTGGCTTTTAGAGCGTTGTTATGCAGTTGCTATGGTGTTCTGAGTGGCTTTTAGAGTGTTGCTATGCAGTTGCTATGGCGCTCTGCATTATTGCTTGATTAAAGCATTGCTTTGGTGCTCACTGACCCAAGATAAAAGAATTTTAAAAGCAATATTTGTGTTCATATTGAGGTCTCTAATTTTTTGATTGAAGTCTTTGATATCTTGAGTGCAGTTTGAGACTTTGTCAAGTTTGATTTGAGGTATCATTAATGTTTATAGTGCAAACAGGACGAGTTACATGGCAGATTTTAATACTCAGTGTTAATTTTTTCAAATGCTCCTCATGCTTGATGGTGTGTGTGTGTGTGTGTGTGTTAAGTGTAAGTGTACAGTATAATAAAGGCATTTCAAACATTTTCCTATGTGGACACAGTGAGTTCACGTTCGGGTCTTGAACCAGTCAGGTAAACATTGGCGACCCTCTTGAAAGTTTCCTCCTTTCTCATTATTTCAGTGGTTTACGCCGAGTTACAGTTTCAAGTGCCCTCTTTTTTTGTGTGTGAAATATTATTCTTATTATTCTTAGACTATACATAGGTTCTATTGTAAAACCTCGTGAGCTGCCTATTTAGGCAGCATATTAAGACATCACAGGTGCCCTCTCAGGGCTGTTCCAAAACTAACCTAAATTATTAATAGACAACTTCTTGAGATAAGCGAAAAAAATCGATCCAAATTTTGATTCAAAATTGCCCTGTATTTTGTTAGACATTGTGCTGTTCCCTTAGCAACACGCTAACATCAAAGTCTTGGAATCTATTGTGAGAGGAGTGCTATTTTTGTGGCGTGCATAGTTCCGAGGTCACTTATAAGGTGACTTAGAAGGTAGCTGCCAATGTAGGCAGTAGACAGCAATGCAGCGCTCTAGATTTTAAATGTTAAGTGTGTTTAAGTGGACGACCTCACACATACAGTACAAACACACACACACACACAGGTCTGTGTAATGTTTCAGTCTGTCAGTTTACACTTTAGTGACACAAGGCCAATGTGAAGCTAAACTCGATGCTGGATCAAGACACGCCTGAACTATCCCAAACTAATTAGAGAGACTAATGGAGCATCCAGCTCTTATCAGCTCAACTCTGGAGCTTTAGAGTGAAGAATGGACTCTCTCTTTACCCCTTATTTCTCAGATGGAAAGACAAGGAACAGGGATAATTAGTGAGTGAAGCGTTAAGAGTTAAGCTCAATCGACCGCATTCAATATGAGTTGCCACATTTCTGCATGAGCTTTCAAGTTGGAAGTCTGAGACTACGTCCACATTAATCCAGATACATTTTTAAACATTGTTTTTGTTTTCAAAACGTTGCTTACCGCGCATGCCAAAAAAATCACCATACCACGTATGGTTCTGAAATGCACCGTAAACGTCCCGTCGCCCCCAAACTAAGTAACTGTAAAGGATGACGGGAAAGGAGGAGACGAGAACCGGCTTGGCGATATAAATAATAGTTTACTGATAAACTGAACCAAAAACACACAACATAAACACACAGAGCAGCTGCCTGCAATTCTCTCTCTCTCAAACTGTTGTCACCAGCTGCCTTTATCCCATCAGGCTGATTGGGGACCGTTCGTGCGTTGTTCTAGCCCGGCCCTTGCACTCCGTCTGCCGGCGGGTCATCCACACCTTCCTCGACCTGGGAGGAGACAGAAGGGCATAAACAACAACTAAAATAAAATAGGCGAGGGAAAGGACAACATGGAGCGACAGAGAGAGAGATAGGTGAGAGATATGAAAAAAAACCTCACCATTACGTGGTCCTCGACCACTCCTCCACCCTCTCGGGCAGACGGCAGCCGCTCCTCACCGGGTGGACCGGAGTCAGACCGACCCCCAGCAGACAGAACGCCCCTCCACAACCCATGGGGACTCTTCTCTGCCCCTGGCAGCGGCTCCTTCGCTCCAGGAAGTCGGGGAGTCGCTTCCCTCCTACCCACGTGGACGGTGGTCTTCTCGACCCCTCCGCATTTCTGGGGGGTGGCAGGGCACTAATCCGCCCCTGGCAGCGGCCCTAACGCTCCAGGAAGTTGGAGAGTCGCTTCCCTCCTCCCCACATGGATGGTGGTCTTCTCGACCCCTCCACACTTCTGGGGGGTGGCAGGGCACTCCTCCGCCCCTGGCAGCAGCTCCTTTATCCCTCGCACACCCCCATCAAGCTGATTGGGGACCGGGCGTGCGTTGTTCCAGCCCAGCCCCACCCTCCTCCACTCTACAGTAACATTTATATTTAACAACGCTATCAAACTGGATGGCAGGCACAACAATGCCGTAACATCATGGGCCGCCATCTTGATTGTTTGTTGGAAAAATGCCGAAATTGCATCACATGACAACAAATACGTCACAGTTTTTCCAGTCCACACTATGACGC
>JAVLUX010000022.1:1805000-1832500 GCA_032164185.1 Moxostoma hubbsi
AGGGGGGGGGGTTGAGCCAAGAGTTGTTGGGGGGGGTGGGGTTGGGACAAGAGTTGTTGGGGGGTATGAGCCAAGAGTTGTTGGGGGGTATGAACCAAGAGTTGTTGGGGGGGGTTGGGACAAGAGTTGTTGGGGGGGGTGGTGGGGTTGGGACTAGAGTTGTTGGGGGGGGGGGTGGGGGCAAGAGTTGTTGGGGGGGTGGGGTTGGGACAAGAGTTGTTGAGGGGGGGTGGTGGGGTTGGGACAAGAGTTGTTGGGGGGGTGGGGTTGGGACAAGAGTTGTTGGGGGGGGGGGTTGGGACTAGAGTTGTTGGGGTGGGTGGGGTTGGGACAAGAGTTGTTGGGGGGGTGGGGTTGGGACTAGAGTTGTTGGGTGGGTGGGGTTGGGACAAGAGTTGTTGAGGGGGGGTGGTGGGGTTGGGACAAGAGTTGTTGGGGGGGTGGGGTTGGGGCAAGAGTTGTTGAGGGGGGGTGGTGGGTATGAGCCAAGAGTTGTTGGAGTGGGTGGGGTTGGGACAAGAGTTGTTGAGGGGTGGGGTTGGGACTAGAGTTGTTGAGGGGGGGTGGAGTTGGGACAAGAGTTGTTGAGGGGTGGGGTTGGGACTAGAGTTGTTGAGGGGGGGTGGAGTTGGGACAAGAGTTGTGGGGGGGGGTGGGACTAGAGTTGTTGGGGGGGTGGTGGGGTTGGGACTAGAGTTGTTGGGGGGGTGGTGGGGTTGAGACTAGAGTTGTTGAGGGGGGGTGGGGTTGGGACTAGAGTTGTTGAGGGGGGTTGGGGTTGGGACAAGAGCTGTTGAGGGAGGGGTGGGGGGAGGGTTGAGCCAAGAGTTGTTGAGGGGTGTGGAGTTGGGACAAGAGTTGTTGGGGGGTGGGTATGAGCCAAGAGTTGTTGAGGGGGGGGGTTGAGCCAAGAGTTGTTGGGGGGGGGGGGTGGGGTTGGGACAAGAGTTGTTGGGGGGTATGAGCCAAGAGTTGTTGGGGGGTATGAACCAAGAGTTGTTGGGGGGGGTTGGGACAAGAGTTGTTGGGGGGTATGAACCAAGAGTTGTTGGGGGGGTGGGGTTGAGCCAAGAGTTGTTGAGGGGGGGGTGGGGTTGGGACAAGAGTTGTTGGGGGGTATGAGCCAAGAGTTGTTGGGAGGGGGTTGGGACAAGAGTTGTTGGGGGGTATGAACCAAGAGTTGTTGGGGGGGGTTGGGACAAGAGTTGTTGGGGGTATGAACCAAGAGTTGTTGGGGGGGTGGGGTTGAGCCAAGAGTTGTTGAGGGGGGGGTGGGGTTGGGACAAGAGTTGTTGGGGGGGGGGGTGGGGTTGGGACAAGACTTGGTGGGGGGGTATGAGCCAAGAGTTGTTGGGGGGGTGGGGTTGGGACAAGAGTTGTTGAGGGAGGGGGGTTGGTGGGGTTGAGACAAGAGTTGTTGGGGGGGTATGAGCCAAGAGTTGTTGGGGGGGTGGGGTTGGGACAAGAGTTGTTGAGGGAGGGGGGTTGGTGGGGTTGAGACAAGAGTTGTTGGGGGGGTATGAGCCAAGAGTTGCGTGGTTAGCTTTCCTTTTCTCCATATCATGGCGCCGTTTTGCATAACGCACCGGCTCATTTTAGCTTATCGCGGACCATTCGGCCCATTTTGTGGCCGACCCACCGGACTCCTCGGTTTTCCCGATGGCCAGTCCTCCCATCATCGGCCCCAAAGTGCGTCGTCCCACCGGCAAAATGCCCAATATGCCAGATTACCAGTCCAGCCCTGCCTATCAGCCACCCAGAACACTCTTGAACACCTTGTTTTTTCATGGTCTCATAGGAAATACAAATAACAAGTGACTCATTAATGTCTCAGGAAACTTTTGATTAATTCTCCAGTTAGATGTTTCTCCTGAAAGTCACATGTGTCCTCTTTAAATTCTCCTGAGCTACAAAACAGCTCAGACAGAGGTTTATCATCACATTCAAACACTCTTCCAGACTGTTTTTGTGAGTCACATATTCATTAGTGTTTTAAAGTTGTTTCCTCTTTTCTCAGGTTTTGCCCTCTGCATCCAGGTCTCGTTGCGACCGTGTTTTCCGTCTGATCTTGCGATGGATGCTTTTTGAAATGCTCTTCCTGGAGACAGGGGGTCTGGCTGCACTGTGCCCCAGAGGAAGAGGGGCCACCAGGGGCCACTGACCTCCCCAGTGTCTCCACAGAGCCATACAAGGACACACATCCATCACTGATTCGGGTAAATTAATAAGTGCATGTGCGCTCCGAAACCAGTGAGCTGCCTATCTGTCTAACCTACATAGGCAGCTGCCTTCTAAGCCAAGTTCAAATTTAAAGTGTTTGAATTAGCTGATTTCTGTATCATTATCAGCGTATGGGTGTGCATGTAAACACGCTCCGTGTTGCTGCTGATACCTTTAATAACAGCCTTCCTGTCTATCATGCACTAAATGTTGTCTAGGTCACCAGCTCGCTATGGTAACGTATTTATTGGTTCACCTCGAGCTATCACACTCCTCCATCTTGAAACACGTTTAGTTTTCCAGGAAACACATACTTTCACCCCTCCTCCTCCTCCGAAAACCACAGTCTTGTCTATTTTTTCTGTCGTTTCTCGTATCTCTGGCTCTATCTGCTTTCTCTTCTTCATCATCAAACACCTCGTTCATACTCGCTCTGACAGTGGGACGGCCCACAACGAATTACACAGACGTTTCTGAGCAGACACTCTGATAATGTGCAGATATCTCACACAAACACACACTTATAGATATATACACAAACACATGCACGCACACACACACACACACACACATATCACCAAAATGCATGCTAATAAAATATGAAGACAGAAAGCATATGACTTAATGTGACGAGTAATGCATCTTTTTTGGGGGGCTTTTGGATTTTGGAAACCTCTTTTAGCAATAATCAAAGGGTGGTGGTGGGTGGGGGGGGGGGGGGGGGGGTCACATCGATAACACATCAATATATGCTCATCTATGGTTTTCGCAGGAATAAAAAGTCACATGCTTGTACATATTTACACCATATATTTCAAAATACTAACAAATGTCCATTTTCATATACAGTTTGTAACATATTCTTCCAAATACTCGAGGAAGTGTAATGTATAGCCTACATAGATGCTCATATACTGTATATGTGAACTATGAGTTCACCCAAAAATGCTAATTCTGTTATCATTTACACACCCTTATGCCATCCCAGATGCGTGGGATTATCCTTCCTTTTTGGGGAATTTTTTTCCCCTTTTTCTCCTCAATTTGGAACACCCAATTCCCAATGCGCTCCAAGTCCTCGTGGTGGCGTAGTGACTCGTCTCAATGCGGGTCGTGGAGGATGAATCCCAGTTCCCATCTTATCACGTGACTTGTACCACGGAGACATTGTGCATGTGGAGGCTTCACACCATCCATGCACAACTCACCACACGCCCCACCGAGAACCAACCACATTATAGCGACCACGAGGTGGTTACCCCATGTGACTCTACCCTCCCTAGCAACCGGGCCAATTTGGTTACCCCATGTGACTCTACCCTCCCTAGCAACCGGGCCAATTTGGTTGCTAAGGAGACCTGACTGGAGTCACTCAGCACGCCCTGGGATTCGAGCTAGCGACTCCAGTGGTGGCTGCTAGTGTCTCTACCACTGAGCTACCCAGGCCCCGACTTTCTTTCTTCAATTAAGAATTTTAGAAGAATATTTCAGCTCTATTGGTCCTCACAATGCAAGTGAATGGTGACTAGAACTCAAAAAAATCCAATAAAGGACTTAAAGGCAGAATAAAAGTAAGACATAAGACTCCAGTGGTTTAATCCATGTCTTTAGACGTGATATTATAGGTCTGGATGACAAATAGATCAATATTTAAGTACTTTTCCACTATAAATCTCCAACTGTGACCAGTCCAGACCAGTACAGGACGATATGCATGAAGAATTTGAATCGCCAAAAAGCATATAAAGGCAGCATTAAAGATTTGGTCACCATTCACTTGCATTGTATGGACCAACTGAGTTGAAATATTGTTTTCTCCAGAAGAAAGTAAGTTACACACATCTGAGATGTCATGAATTGTCCTTTTTGGGTGAACTATCCCTTTCAAACGAACCAAATATTAAAGGTACAATTCACCTTAAAATTTCCAAACCCACATGTCTTATTTTGTTCATGTTAAACATTCAACTTTCAGTCAACATTCGCTTTCAGAAGCAGAAGCAGAATTGGCTATATTGCCAAGTGTTCTCACGTAATGTACTGTTATTTAAATGGCCTGAGGGTAAAAACTGTTCTTGTGCCTGGTTTTCCTGGCACTGAGTGCTCTGTAGTACCGGCCAGAGGGCAACAGTGCAAACAGGAAGTGGGCAGGGTGGCACCAATCATCCTCTCAGCAGTCCTGACTGTCCGTTGTAGTTTCCTTCTGTCTGATTTGGTGGCTGAACCAATCCAGACAGTTGTAGATGTACACAGGACCGACTCAATGATGGCCGAGTAGAACTGTGTCCATGGCTCCTGTGGCAGGTTGAACTTCCTCAGCTGGCGAAGGAAGTACAACCTCTTGACAATGGAGTCAATGTGGGTGTCCCACTCAGGTCCTGAGAGATGGTAGTGCCCAGGAACCTGAATGACCCCACTGCTGCCACAGTGCTGTTCAGGATGGTGAGGGGAGGAGTGGGGGGGTTTCACCTGAAGTCCATCATTTTGAGCGTGTTCATCTCAAGGTTGTTGTGAGCACACCAGACAGCCCGCTGGTCAACCTCCCGTTTATATGCGTACTCGTCACCATCACGGATGAGGTCGATGACTGTCGTGTCGTGTACCAACTTCAGGAGCTTGTCAGAGGGGTCATTTGCAGTGCGGTCATTCATGTACCGGGAGAAGAGCAGTGGAAAGAGAACGCATCCTTGAGGAGCACCAGTGCTAATAGTGAAGGTCCCAGATGTGAGTTTCCCCCAATCTTGCTAGCTGCTGCCAATCTGTCAGAAAGCTGGTGATCCATCGACAGATTGGGGTGGGCATGGAGAGCTGGGTCAGTTTGGTTGAGAGAAGATCAGGCATGATGGTATTTAAGGCTGAACTGAAGTCCACAAATAGGATCCTTGCATAAGTCCTAAGTCTGTTGAGGTGCTGCAGGATATAATGATGCTGTCCCATGTCGACAGCATCATCCACAGACCTTTTAGCTTGGTAATCAAAGTGGAGGGGGTCTAGCAAGGGTCCAGTGATGTCCTTCAGGTAGGCCAAAACCAGTCTCTCAAATGACTTCATGACCATAGACGTGAGAACGGCATGTCTGTAATGTCTGTCAGGCAGGTGAAACACAATCTGGGCCTGAATCTTTCCTAGTCATTTGTTTCCAGAAGACCCGGCATACATCCTCCTCACAGACCATAAGTGCGGGTTGAGTAGCAGGGGAGGGGAGGGGAGGGGAGGGGAGGGGGGGGGGGGTTCCAGGAGGTGTTGGTGTGTGTGTGAAGTGAAGATCAGAGCGTGGGATGGGTGTAAGACTGGGCTTTTTAAACCTGCAGTAAAACATATTCAGGTCATCGACCATTTGTTGATTCTCTACAGAGCAAGGGGGTGGTGTCTTGTACTTGGCGATGCTTTTCAGGCCTTTCACACATATGCAGGACCGTTACCGTTACAGTCCTTACGACAGGATTAGCTGATTTTAGTTTTCGCTTGTAGTTCGGGAGAAGATAAACCAGACATTGATCAGAGGGTCCCAAAGCTGCACATGGGACAGAGCGATATGCATCATTTACATTGGTGCAGCAGTGGTCCAGTATATTTCTGTCTCTGCGTTCACGCATCCATGTGGCAGGATATAAACACTCACCAGAAAATATTCAAGTTTGACCAACAGAATATTTTTTGCATCTCTAAAGGCTCTTTAATATAAAGCTTTTATTGTTGAGACATGGAGGAAGAGTCTCACACTGAGCAGGGACCCATTTTAACTATCTTAGTGGGTTTGACAAAGCAGAGCCGCTGGTCCGCAGGAGTCCAGAGCCATGAGGAGAAACAGAGTGATATGGAGGAGATCTCAGCTGATTTTCCAAAGGTTACAGATCAGGACCTTAAACTGCATCCTGCACTGGTCACAGAGTTTGATTTCCACTCACTATAAACAAGAATATCTGCACAGATAACAATGTGTGCATGTTTCCTTTGCCTGTCAAATCAACTGGATTCTTATGGGTCATATGTAATGCTGGATCTTGATCAATTATAACACACATACACTTGTTCTGCTCAGTTTAAAATGTTTTCTAGTAAAAACTAAGGCCGTAACCACCATAGACATTGAGGGGGACATGCCCCCCCAATCCTGAATATGTGGACACATCCTTGATAAAAACGAATAACTTAAAACAAAAAAAAGAAAAAAAAAGACATGAGATAAAATTTGATAAAATGAGACAAAATGCAATATAAATGAGACATGAGACAAAATGAGATAAAATGAGACAAAATGCAATATAAATGAGACATGAGACAAAATGAGATAAAATGAGACAAAATGCAATATAAATGAGACATGAGACAAAATTAGATAAAATGAGACAAAATGCAATATAAATGAGACATGAGATAAAATGAGACAAAATGCAAGATATATGAGACATGAGACAAAATTAGATAAAATGAGACAAAATGCAAGATATATGAGACATGAGACAAAATGAGATAAAATGAGACAAAATGCAATATAAATGAGACATGAGACAAAATTAGATAAAATGAGACAAAATGCAATATAAATGAGACATGAGACAAAATTAGATAAAATGAGACAAAATGCAATATAAATGAGACATGAGATAAAATGAGACAAAATGCAAGATCAATGAGACGTGAGACAAAATGAGATAAAATGAGACAAAATGCAATATAAATGAGACATGAGACAAAATGAGATAAAATGAGACAAAATGCAATATAAATGAGACATGAGACAAAATTAGATAAAATGAGACAAAATGCAATATAAATGAGACATGAGATAAAATGAGACAAAATGCAAGATATATGAGACATGAGACAAAATTAGATAAAATGAGACAAAATGCAAGATATATGAGACATGAGACAAAATTAGATAAAATGAGACAAAATGCAAGATCAATGAGACGTGAGACAAAATGAGATAAAATGAGACAAAATGCAAGATCAATGAGACATGAGACAAAATTAGATAAAATGAGACAAAATGCAAGATATATGAGACATGAGACAAAATTAGATAAAATGAGACAAAATGCAAGATCAATGAGACGTGAGACAAAATGAGATAAAATGAGACAAAATGCAATATAAATGAGACATGAGACAAAATGAGATAAAATGAGACAAAATGCAATATAAATGAGACATGAGACAAAATTAGATAAAATGAGACAAAATGCAATATAAATGAGACATGAGATAAAATGAGACAAAATGCAAGATATATATGAGACATGAGACAAAATTAGATAAAATGAGACAAAATGCAAGATATATGAGACATGAGACAAAATTAGATAAAATGAGACAAAATGCAAGATCAATGAGACGTGAGACAAAATGAGATAAAATGAGACAAAATGCAAGATCAATGAGACATGAGACAAAATTAGATAAAATGAGACAAAATGCAAGATATATGAGACATGAGACAAAATTAGATAAAATGAGACAAAATGCAAGATCAATGAGACGTGAGACAAAATGAGATAAAATGAGACAAAATGCAATATAAATGAGACATGAGACAAAATGAGATAAAATGAGACAAAATGCAATATAAATGAGACATGAGACAAAATTAGATAAAATGCAAGATATATGAGACATGAGACAAAATTAGATAAAATGAGACAAAATGCAAGATATATGAGACATGAGACAAAATTAGATAAAATGAGACAAAATGCAAGATATATGAGACATGAGACAAAATTAGATAAAATGAGACAAAATGCAATATAAATGAGACATGAGATAAAATGAGACAAAATGCAAGATATATGAGACATGAGACAAAATTAGATAAAATGAGACAAAATGCAAGATATATGAGACATGAGACAAAATTAGATAAAATGAGACAAAATGCAATATAAATGAGACATGAGATAAAATGAGACAAAATGCAAGATATATGAGACATGAGACAAAATTAGATAAAATGAGACAAAATGCAAGATATATGAGACATGAGACAAAATTAGATAAAATGAGACAAAATGCAAGATATATGAGACATGAGACAAAATTAGATAAAATGAGACAAAATGCAAGATCAATGAGACATGAGACAAAATGAGACAAAATGAGATAAAATGAGACAAAATGCAAGATCAATGAGACATGAGACAAAATGAGACAAAATGCAAGATCAATGAGACATGAGATAAAATTAGATAAAATGAGACAAAATGCAAGATCAATGAGACATGAGATAAAATGCAAGATAGCTACTGTACAGGATTTTTCAAGACAACAATAAGATGATTAATAATTTGATTTGCACACCAAAAAAACAAACAAGAACTATAATAATGTATAGCTCTCAAATCAGATCAAATCACTTTATTGTGACTGAACAATATTCACAAGTGCAACAGTGTTGTGTGCAGATCCGAGCAACATCGCATATACACATAATTACACACAACACAATATACACATGATACAGTACACACACACAGTATAGAATGCACGGTATACAATAAGAGTCATATGCAGTAAGTTTGTGTATCTGCATGTGTGTATAAACTGTCAGTGGATAAAGTGATCGATCTGCGTGAAAGTGCTGCGGAAGGCGCGTGTTGAGACGCACAATGTAATTGGAAAAATAAGGAAATGGACAAACAGTGAAGGTCTTCAGTGTGTTTATAACTAACAGCGCCAATGACTGTTAAACATCAGTCATCCACAACAACAGGCGCGAGACTTCCGACACGAGTGACGTCAGTAATGAGACAGACGTCAATTATTTGAATCACTCTTCCTCTATACGTGATAATAAACAAATAATATTAATGGTAAATCAGTTTCATTTAAACAATATGCAATTATTAGTAGTATGTCTATTATTATTATTATTATTATCTTTATTAGTTGCCTGTTGCTTTAACTGTTATAGGGCTTCTGTTCTTGATGTTGCTTAATACAAATTATGGCAAAAATATATATATATAAAATAAAAATGGCCTATTTTTAAGATTTCCGCTTTATGGATTATCGCTCAATTAATTTTTAAGGACATTTTATATGAATTTGAAATTGCATAAATCTTCTTTTTCTTTTGAGTGAATTAAAAGATAGTGATAATAAACAAAAATAATACACATTTACTTACACTTGATAATTGACACGTGACCTAGCAGAAGCAATTAGGGCAGAATCTGACATATTTGTTTATTTATATTTATTTAATTGTCTTTGTTAAAAAAAAAAAAATTAAAAAAAGCAAAACTCAAGATTACAGTAAGATTTTGGGACTTTTTGAATGAATGAAGAAATAATAATTATTTTTTTTAAATCCTAAAACCGTACTGTAACCTCGATTTTTGCTTCTTTTTGTTTGGGAAAATAAGCTTTAAATCAGAATATTCCTTTAAATATTTCGTTGGTGTG
The DNA here is from genome assembly GCA_032164185.1 of Moxostoma hubbsi. Taxonomy (NCBI): domain Eukaryota; kingdom Metazoa; phylum Chordata; class Actinopteri; order Cypriniformes; family Catostomidae; genus Moxostoma; species Moxostoma hubbsi. The sequence goes on from JAVLUX010000022.1 coordinate 1,814,631, forward strand.
ACCAGGGTTCATTGACTAGGTGTATAGAATAGAATCGAATAGAATAGCATAGAATTGAATAGACATATGTATGTGAAATGTTTGTCAGGAAGCTCCTCATGTTGAGATGCGCTTCACTGGAGGCGGAGAGACCGAGGAGTCGGGGAGGAGTGCTGGGAGAGACTTCAGTGAGACTATCCACCCTCATCATCCTCTCTGCTCTCTTCTTCGCACTTTTGAGGGTGTCGTGAGGCAGAAAATGCTCTCCGCCGCGCGAGGCAAAGGTCACGCCGCTGAGATCTGCTCGGATTAACGGGAGTATCAATGCGCCAGATCCAGCCAAACTGGAATAATCGGGGTGGACGGTCACCTGTGGACATGTATCAAGGTGGACCCGCGTCTTACGAGCCCAGTTTCCTCCATAACGCCGCCTCTGCGGCCACTTCACCGGTGTACGTGCCCACCACCCGGGTGACCCCGATGATACCGGCCCTGCCGTATCTCCAGACGTCCCAGCAGAGCAGCCCCGTGTCGGGTCACTCGGCCTGGGCGCAGCCGGGCGCGGACACGGTCGCCTCGTACAACTCCACCGGAGCGCACCATCATTCCCCGGTGTCCAGGTTCTCCTTTTCCACGAGTCCTCCGTTAAGCTCCGGGGTCGCTGCGGCCCGGGAGACTGCGACCTTCACGAGCCCGTTGAACATCACCGCCAACGGGCGGGAGCACTACGGTTCCCGTGGTCTGGGTGGCTCGTATCACAGCGGGTACCCGGCCTACGTGAGCCCGAACATCGGAGGCTCTTGGGCGGCTTCGCACTTCGACAGTTCCGTGCTACACAACCTCCACACCGGCGGACCGGGCAATGCCACGAGACACCCAAATTTAGGTGAGAATGTGTTGCTTAAACTTGCGTTATCAAAAGCAGAGCCGATCTTAAAATGAACTTTAGCCGCCTATAAGTGACCACATGCGCTTTTAATATAAATAGCTATTTCTGATCTGACCCTTACAAATACTTTCATTAGTGCAGCCTAATTTATAAAAATAATTTATTAGAATCGAAAAAAAAAACAGTTAAATTAGCTATAGTGTGCTAATTTAATTAAAATCACAAGTGCAAGATGTTTTTGTTGCCAAAACGGACAATATACGGAATATCTGATTATATTCTTTAGTCTTATAGTCTTTATCTCTAATTTTGAGTATTTATGGATTATCATGTCAGATTGGGGCATGAAACAGCACATGTCAGAAGTTTAATGTCATTTGATCAGTTGGGCCTGATACAACTGCTGCATATAAACCGCACATGCGCAAACAGTTGCGCATTAATATATATATATATATATTTCTAAACTGTCTGTCGTGACCCGTGTTTGCTTCTCGTCTGAGTTTGTTCAAAAGGGTTTTCTGTGTGTTTGCAACTCATTGAACACTTTATAATGATTACGTGAGTTACAGATTAGCGTTATCAAAGTCTCACGAGAGAACGCCATGATTCAATAGTTTTAATTATGAGCTCAAAGACGTTCACAAAGAGGAACTGTATTAAACACTTATTCTCTTGTTTTAGTTTTAAGCTTAAAACAATTCAAATAAGCATTTTAGACCACTAAAAACATTTTTGTTTCAATACCATCACATTTGAGCCACTTTCTTCAAAGTATAACCCAAAATACATTTGAAACCCGCCATTTCACTGTAAACAAATTGCGCTTTCGACTTTTTTATTTCGTTATTTAAATGATGTTTATTGCATCTGTATAAGAGCAAAACTGTTTTTTGATACAATTTTTAACTGCAAATAATTAAAAAATAATAATTCAACGAAAACATTAAATTAAAGACTTAAATCGGATACAGTAGCTTAGTTTTATTTATTTTTTAATAATTATTTAACATTTTTTAGGTTAACTCTTTTTTCGGTGTTTCGACGACGATCTGAGACATATTGTCGCATAGTTTTAATTCAGTTATTTTTCTGGAATATTAATCATGAAAGTCAAAATGAAAATGAAAGAAAATGCTCTTGTATGTCTTTTCTCAAAAGTTTGTCGCTCGATAAGAAGTTTGACAAGACACGACAAATTTGAAACTTTCAAAACTTAAAAACTGGATTTTATTTCTGCATTTACCCTCGATTTGTACATCTGTTTAATATACAATAATGGATTAGAAAATAAATAAATAACAGTCAGAGAGAGAGAGAATAAAATGTGATTATTTGGCACCTTATTTTAATTGTATTTTTATTGTTATTTGTTACTATTTTATTATTATTAGTCTTGTTATTTTCTGTTTTGTGTATTAATGCTTTGGCAATATTGTATGTAAAAATAATTATGCCAATAAAGTATTTTAAAATTGAAATTGAAATTGAAATTATAGACCTACACATTAAAACAACGATACATTAAAATAAAGGCGTGTTATTTAGCATCGCTTCTAAATGTTATTTTCTTTTACTTAATTTCCAAGTTTAAAATAATCTTCATGAAGCCGCGACACCTTTTATATCGACATTAAATATTATATGCATTTCCTCTGAGCATCACAAAGGGATTTAAATATCGCAGAAACACTTGTTAAAATCACATCGGATATATGTTTGTGCCACAGCTTGTTTTTAAAGCTTAACGTCACGAGAGTCATGTTATTACATGTTATTACATGTTATTGCATGTTATAATAAAACCTCTGGACGCCTTCAGATCTTTTACTTTGATCAAGTTTAACCACGTTTAATCTATTAATCAAGTTTCATGCATTTCTTCATGCACGTCCAAGCAGCAACAGTGCAACAGTTTTCCATGACACTGAATGTCCTTAATAAACACATTCAGTGCGAGGACAGAAAACAGGGTGTCGCGCGCTGCTTATAATTCATGACTTCAAAAGAAACTCTCAAATAAAAACTGCTTCATTCACTCAGACAGGTTTGGCTTGTGCAGTTTCGATGTTCTTCATGTTCTTCATGTGTATCAGTGGAGTTATATAGACTCAATTCTGTCTGTTTGAAAAAATAAAGTGAATCAATGTAGCAGATTTTTATCAAGCATAACTTTTATGAATAAATGTTACATTTTTCATAATCGTGTGCTTTTAAGAGTCTGTTGTTGTTTTAAACAAACTTGTAAAAGAGGCTTCATCCTATTCCTGTAAAAATAAAAGGAAAAAAAAAGAATTAAATATTTGTTATATATATATATATACACACACACACATTTTTTATTTTATATATATATATATATATATATATATATATAAAATAAAAATACAAATAAAAAATGTGTGTGTGTGTATATATATATATATATATATATATATATATATATATATATATATATATATAAATAAAAAAATTACAATTAAAACAATTTAAAATTATATATACATTTTTTATTTTTATTTTATATATATATATTATATATATTACAATATACTGTATATATTTAAAAAAACTTTATATATATAAATGTAAACATTTTAAATTAAAAAAATTTAAAACTTTATATATATATATATACATATATATATATATATATATATATATATAAAATAAAAATACAAATAAAAAATGTGTATATATATATATAAAATGTACAATATATATATTTAAAAAAAACATTTTATAAATATATATATATATATATATATATATATATATATATATATATATATATATATATATTTATAAAATGTTTTTTTATTAAAAATAATGTAAGTGTCATTTCAGTCATTGATGCAAAAATAAATAAATAAATAAATAAATCTCCCATAATGTGGATTGCTGATATTCTCCATCATTCGCAAAAGTGTGCTCATGTAAAATGCATTATGTTGTATAAATGTTTGCATGACCCCTATTCATAACCATTAATTGCTCAACCGATCCTGACAAACAACTTGTTATTAACTGAGAGAAACAAATATTTATGTGAGAAGTTTGATGCTCTTTTGTTCAGTTTCCCTGTGGTGTGGACACTGTTGTCTCCTCCTACCCACAATACACCGCAATCCTGTTGTCCAAACAAACTCGTTTAGGATTGTTTTAAATTGTAGTTACAATCCTCTGATTTGTCTGTAATGAGTCTTACTAATCCCTGATGATGATGTGCATTCATGGCTGCAGAATCATTCGTGTGGATGTAAGACACCTGATGTATGATGCTGACAGTCATGTGAAATGGCTCTGTTGAACTTGACAGCTCGTTAAATGTGCCACAAAGTTGTTTGAAAACCTCAGGAATGGTTTACTGAGAGAGATGAACGATGACTGAGTGTTTGAGTTCCTCATTTGTCCACATTGATTCAGTGCTGTGTTTAAGGGCTCCTCAGAGACTGTGAGCTCTCTGTTTCCATTTATAAACATTAGTTCAGTTTGAGCTCTTGAGGCAAGAGGACACATCTGACTGTAAAACTGGGCAAATACTGCCTCCTGTTGATTCAGGATGTGTGGGGTTCTTGAGGAGGAATTATAAAGATTGTTTTATAACTTCAGACTACAAATCCCTGGGTATATTTATGTTTGAGAGTGTGTTCAGGGGCGTGGTAAGACAGCATTTATGGGGGGTGCCCGACACTGTCGTTTTCTGCATATAGCGGCGCCGTTTTGTGGTCCGTTCTGCATAACGCGCCGGCTCATTTTAGCTTATCGCGACCCACTGGCCCGCTCAGTTCTCCCGATGGCCAGTCCACCCCTGATTGGCCCCAAATTGCACTGGCCCACCGGGAAAATGCCCGGTATGCCAGATTACCATAGGAAATTTGATTTTCAAAGGACAGATTGGTATCAAATATAACACCTAATTTCTTCACTGTAGAAGACAATGTAACAGTTTATCCATCCAGAGTCAAATTATATTTTAGAGTTTTTTTGGTCCATTAATTAGTTCCTCTGTTTTGTCGGAATTGAGTAGAAGGAATGTCTGGCCATCCAATCTTTGATTTCATTGATACACTCTGCTAATTTGGAAAATCGTGAACTTTTGTTGGGTTTAGAAGAAATATAAAGTTGTGTATCGTCGGCATAACAGTGGAAACTTATTCCATGATTCCTGATAATATATCCCAGGGGAAGCATATATAAGGAGAAAAGCAGAGGCCCTAAAACTGATCCCTGTGGCACTCCATACTTAACTTTTATTTGGCTTGACAATTCCTCATTTACATTTATGCATTTGGCAGATGCTTTTATCCAAAGTGACTTACAGTGCACTTATTACAGGGACAATCCCCCCGGAGCAACCTGGAGTTAAGTGCCTTACTCAAGGACACAATGGTGGTGACTGTGGGGATCAGACCAGCAACCTCCTGATTACCAGTTATGTGCTTTAGCCCGCTACGCCACCACCACTCACTCTTTTACATAGACAAAGTGGTAGCGGCCTGCTAAATATGACCTAAACCATGCTAATGCAACTCCACAAATGCCAACATAATTCTCCAGCCTATTCAAGAGAATGTCGTGATCTATCGTGTCGAATGCGGCACTACGATATAAAAGCACTAGAAGATAAATGCAGCCGCGTTTAGATGGTAAGAGCAATTTGTAACTCTGATAAGTGCAGTCTCTGTACTGTGGTGAGGCCTAAATCCTGACTGAAATTGTGCATATACTATTTCTCTGTAGAAAGGAACATATTTGTGAGGATACTACCTTTTCTAGTATTTTTGACATAAATGGGAGATTTGAAATCGGTCTATAATTCGCCAGTTCTCCACGATCAAGTTGTGGCTTCTTAATAAATGGTTTGATAACTGCCATTTTAAAGTTTCTTGGGACATGTCCTAAAAATATGAGGAAGTTCTGAGATTATAGGAGAGACCTCTTTTAAGAACTTAGTTGGTATTGGATCTAACATACATGTTGTGGCTTTTGATGTTTCGATAAGTTTTGTTAGCTCTTCATGATCTATTACTATTAATGATTGAAGCTGTTTGTGTGGAAATATAATTCCATGCACCACGAAATACCTCTAATTTTGTATTCTTCCACTTGCGCTCCATTCTCCGAGCCCACAGTACCATGGTGTGGGGCATTTTTCTTTAATTTAGTTTAATCAAAGGGGGGGTGACACTATAAAGAGTGCTAGATAAGACAATATTTGCATTTTCCGTTATTACATCAAGTTCTTCTAGATTTTGTGGCTTACTAAGTATATGAGATAGATCTGGAAGAATATTAGTGAAGCTATCTTTAGTGGTCGAAAGAATAGTTCTACCTGAATGATTAGCGTGGTGTAGATTGAGTAACGTTAGCTGATTGCAGCTGTGGAGTGGAGGGGGGCGGGGCCGGGCTGGAATGTCGCACACCCGGTCCCCAATCGGCCTGATGAGGCACGCGTTACAGCAGCACACAAGAGATGAGGTAATGATCCGAGATGTCATCGCTCTGCGGCAGAATATCTATAATATCAACATCAACTCCATATGACAGAATTAAATCTAGCGTATGATTCATCATCTATGTGAATGTTGAAGTCACCAAAAATTAAAGCTCTATCCACAGTATCTACTAGATCTGACAGAAAATGTGCAAATTCACCAAGGAAATCAGAAAACGGCCCAGGTGATCTATATACTGTAGCAAGGGCAAAATACAACAATTGTTTTTTTATTTTTATCTGATGGTGTCACATTAAGCATAATTAGTTCAAAAGACTTGCATTTATATCCTGTACTTTAACAGCAAAAAATTCACTGTAAATTGTAGCAACACCTCCTTGACCCTTCAGATGAGGCTCATGTTTATAACAATAACCTAGAGGGAGTAGATTCATTTAAACTACTACATTGATCCAGTTTAAGCCAGGTTTCAGTCAAACAGAGCGCATCCAAACTGATCTGTAATAATTTAATTTACAATTAGTGCTTTGGTAGAAAGAGATCTAATATTTAGTATCTCTACCTTTATATGATGTTTAACTTAGTTTTTAATAATAAAAATAAAAAATAAGTACAATTTTTACCAATCTGGGCAACATTGCCCTGACGGTTTCAGAAACTACTATATGTTGTGTCCCCTATTTCTGTCGGATGTTTAGAAACAGAACAATCAATCTGCGATTCTGTAAATTGGTTCTTTTCAATTAATTGTTCAAATTGGTTAGCGAAACAGTCTGTATCGGTTAGCGGTCAGTGGTCAAATTGGTTAGCGAAACAGTCTGTATCGGTTAGCGGTCAGTGGTCAAATTGGTTAGCGAAACAGTCTGTATCGGTTCATGGTTAATGGTCAAATTGGTTAGCGAAACAGTCTGTATCAGTTCATGGTTAATGGCCAGATTGGTTGGCGAAACAGTCTGTATCGGTTCATGGTTAATGGCCAGATTGGTTAGCGAAACAGTCTGTATCGGTTAGCGGTCAGTGGTCAAATTGGTTAGCGAAACAGTCTGTAGCGGTTCATGGTTAATGGTCAAATTGGTTGGCGAAACAGTCTGTATCGGTTCAAGGTTAATGGTCAAATTGGTTAGCGAAACAGTCTGTATCAGTTCATGGTTAATGGCCAGATTGGTTGGCGAAACAGTCTGTATCAGTTCATGGTTAATGGTCAAATTGGTTAGCGAAACAGTCTGTATCGGTTAGCGGTCAGTGGTCAAATTGGTTAGCGAAACAGTCTGTAGCGGTTCATGGTTAATGGTCAAATTGGTTAGCGAAACAGTCTGTATCAGTTCATGGTTAATGGCCAGATTGGTTAGCGAAACAGTCTGTATCGGCTCACGGTTAATGGTCAAATTGGTTAGCGAAACAGTCTGTATCGGTTCACGGTTAATGGTCAAATTGGTTAGCCAAACAGTCTGTATCGGTTCAAGGTTAATGGTCAAATTGGTTAGCCAAACAGTCTGTATCGGTTCAAGGTTAATGGTCAAATTGGTTAGCGAAACAGTCTGTATCGGTTCATGGTTAATGGTCAAATTGGTTAGCCAAACAGTCTGTATCGGTTCAAGGTTAATGGTCAAATTGGTTAGAGAAACAGTCTGTATCGGTTCACGGTTAATGGTCAAATTGGTTAGCCAAACAGTCTGTATCGGTTCAAGGTTAATGGTCAAATTGGTTAGCGAAACAGTCCGTATCGGTTCACCGTTAATGGTCAAATTGGTTGGCGAAACAGTCTGTATCGGCTCACGGTTAATGGTCAAATTGGTTGGCGAAACAGTCTGTATCGGCTCACGGTTAATGGTCAAATTGGTTGGCGAAACAGTCTGTATCGGCTCACGGTTAATGGTCAAATTGGTTGGCGAAACAGTCTGTATCGGTTCAAGGTTAATGGTCAAATTGGTTAGAGAAACAGTCTGTATCGGTTCACGGTTAATGGTCAAATTGGTTAGAGAAACAGTCTGTATCGGTTCATGGTTAATGGCCAAATTGGTTAGCCAAACAGTCTGTATCGGTTCATGGTTAATGGCCAAATTGGTTAGCGAAACAGTCTGTATCGGTTCACGGTTAATGGTCAAATTGGTTAGAGAAACAGTCTGTATCGGTTCACGGTTAATGGTCAAATTGGTTAGAGAAACAGTCTGTATGGGTTCAAGGTTAATGGTCAAATTGGTTAGCGAAACAGTCTGTATGGGTTCACGCTTAATGGTCAAATTGGTTAGAGAAACAGTCTGTATCGGTTCAAGGTTAATGGTCAAATTGGTTAGAGAAACAGTCTGTATCGGTTCACGCTTAATGGTCAAATTGGTTAGCCAAACAGTCTGTATCGGTTCACGGTTAATGGTCAAATTGGTTAGAGAAACAGTCTGTATCGGTTCAAGGTTAATGGTCAAATTGGTTAGCGAAACAGTCTGTATCGGTTCACGGTTAATGGTCAAAAAGGTTAGCCAAACAGTCTGTATGGGTTCACGGTTAATGGTCAAATTGGTTAGCGAAACAGTCTGTATGGGTTCACGCTTAATGGTCAAATTGGTTAGCCAAACAGTCTGTATCGGTTCACGGTTAATGGTCAAATTGGTTAGAGAAACAGTCTGTATCGGTTCAAGGTTAATGGTCAAATTGGTTAGCGAAACAGTCTGTATCGGTTCACGGTTAATGGTCAAAAAGGTTAGCCAAACAGTCTGTATGGGTTCACGGTTAATGGTCAAATTGGTTAGCGAAACAGTCTGTATGGGTTCACGCTTAATGGTCAAATTGGTTAGAGAAACAGTCCGTATCGGTTCACCGTTAATGGTCAAATTGGTTAGCCAAACAGTCCGTATCGGTTCACCGTTAATGGTCAAATTGGTTAGCGAAACAGTCCGTATCGGTTCACCGTTAATGGTCAAATTGGTTAGCGAAACAGTCTGTATGGGTTCACGGTTAATGGTCAAATTGGTTAGCGAAACAGTCCGTATCGGTTCACCGTTAATGGTCAAATTGGTTAGCGAAACAGTCTGTATGGGTTCAAGGTTAATGGTCAAATTGGTTAGCGAAACAGTCCGTATCGGTTCACCGTTAATGGTCAAATAGGTTAGCGAAACAGTCTGTATCAGTTCACGGTTAATGGTCAAATTGGTTAGCGAAACAGTCTGTATCGGTTTGCGGTTAATGGTCAAAATGGTTAGAGAAACAGTCTGTATCGGTTCACGGTTAATGGTCAAATTGGTTAGAGAAACAGTCTGTATCGGTTCAAGGTTAATGGTCAAATTGGTTAGCGAAACAGTCTGTATCGGTTCACGGTTAATGGTCAAAAAGGTTAGCCAAACAGTCTGTATGGGTTCACGGTTAATGGTCAAATTGGTTAGCGAAACAGTCTGTATGGGTTCAAGGTTAATGGTCAAATTGGTTAGCCAAACAGTCTGTATCGGTTCACGGTTAATGGTCAAATTGGTTAGAGAAACAGTCTGTATCGGTTCAAGGTTAATGGTCAAATTGGTTAGCGAAACAGTCTGTATCGGTTCACGGTTAATGGTCAAAAAGGTTAGCCAAACAGTCTGTATGGGTTCACGGTTAATGGTCAAATTGGTTAGCGAAACAGTCTGTATGGGTTCACGCTTAATGGTCAAATTGGTTAGAGAAACAGTCCGTATCGGTTCACCGTTAATGGTCAAATTGGTTAGCCAAACAGTCCGTATCGGTTCACCGTTAATGGTCAAATTGGTTAGCGAAACAGTCCGTATCGGTTCACCGTTAATGGTCAAATTGGTTAGCGAAACAGTCTGTATGGGTTCACGGTTAATGGTCAAATTGGTTAGCGAAACAGTCCGTATCGGTTCACCGTTAATGGTCAAATTGGTTAGCGAAACAGTCTGTATGGGTTCAAGGTTAATGGTCAAATTGGTTAGCGAAACAGTCCGTATCGGTTCACCGTTAATGGTCAAATAGGTTAGCGAAACAGTCTGTATCAGTTCACGGTTAATGGTCAAATAGGTTAGCCAAACAGTCTGTATCGTTCACAGTCAAACTGGTTAGCGAAACAGTCAGTTAATGGTCAAAATGGTTAGCGAAACAGTCTGTATCGGTTCATGGTTAATGGCCAGATTGGTTAGCGAAACAGTCTGTATCGGTTCACGGTCAAATTGGTTAGCGAAACAGTCTGTATCGGTTCACAGTTAATGGTCAAATTGATTAGCCAAACAGTCAGTTAATGGTCAAAATGGTTAGCAAAACAGTCTGTATTGGTTCACGGTCAAATTGGTTAGCGAAACAGTCTGCCTGATTCACATAAGAATGACTGTTGTAAGTCGGCTCTTTTCAATAAATTTCAAAACAGTCTGAATTTCATTGTGGTTTAGTTTACATCATTCAAACACCTCATTTGAGCATGATTCCTTTCTAGTGGTTTCTCTAGATACTTCTTTACTTTATTCAGAACCTGTGCCTCAGAGCTGCTAAAAAAGCACAAATGCCCCTGATTCAGAATGTGAATGTTTAAGAACATCTGTCTCTTTCTACTTATCTATTTATCTTTCTGTCTCTCTCTTCAGAGTTTTTTGATGACTTTGCAGAGGGCCGTGAGTGTGTGAACTGTGGGGCGATGTCCACTCCGCTCTGGCGGCGAGACGGAACGGGTCACTATCTGTGTAACGCCTGTGGACTCTACCACAAAATGAACGGAATAAACCGTCCGCTCATTAAACCTCAAAGACGATTGGTGGGTCTCTCTCAGACTGCATTAATACGGCCCAACACTTTCTTTCAGTAAAATAAACACATTTAGTGTCATTTGTCACTCAAATGCCGCTCAAGCTTTTTCTCTGATCTAACTTGACTTTTATGAGCTTTTAACAAGCTGGAGTCAAGGTGATGTTAATTAATAACCCAAACGAGCTCAATATACTTAATTTGTCTGTCTCTCTTTCAGTCTGCGTCCAGGCGGGTGGGTTTGTCGTGCACGAACTGTCACACGACCACAACGACACTTTGGAGACGTAATGCAGAGGGTGAACCGGTGTGCAACGCTTGCGGTCTCTACATGAAACTCCATGGGGTGAGAGAGAAACCTTTGACTTCATTTACGCTTATTCTTACTATTATTGGCATATTTAGTCTTATCCCAGCTAACAATTTTAGGTTCTGGGAACGTTCTGGGAACGTTAGTTTTTTGGTTCCCAGAACGTTGCAAGAACGTTCCCTATTGGTGATCCAGGAAAGTTTTCTTAACGTAAATAGAACATTCCCTTAAGGTTAGGGGAACGTTCTGGGAACGTTCCCTTTAGGTTATAAAAATAGAACCTAAAAATAACCTACAGGGAACATTCCCAGAACGTTCTCCTTAGGTTATAAAATTAAACCTAAAAATAACCTACAGGGAACGTTCCTAGAACGTTCCTGTATGGTTCCCAAAAAATAACCAAATGGGAACCATACGGGAAAGTTAGGGGAACGTTCTGTGTTTGCTGGGATTTTTCATCTTTACATGATCCTTTCCAGTCTGGTTTACTTATATAGCTTGCTTACACAATTTGCCCTTTGTTTTATAATTAAATGGCTTATTTTTGTGCCATTTGTATGTTGCAAACACTTTTATGACTGTAGAGAGAGAAACTGTGGTAATATGTGTAACAGAGAGTAACTGTGTGGAAACCCTTTTTATACAGATTCCTCGTCCTCTTGCCATGAAGAAGGAGGGAATTCAGACGCGTAAACGCAAACCCAAAAATGTCAACAAGTCCACACCTGGTGAGTGCAGAATCAGATACGGATGCAGAAATACTTCATCATGGTTATCATATAATGCTATTCTAGATGTGTTTAGTTATGGAAGCCACCATCTTTTATATAAACAGCCAAGTGTCAAATATGACCCGAGTATGACCTTTGACCTGTCTGTGATTCTAAAGGAACCGCTGGTTCTGATGGTCAGATCCCATCCAGTGCTGTGAACTCCAGTCCAACAGAAGAACCACGAGCCATTAAGACAGAACCAGACACAGTGTCACTCTATACATACCATCATATGCACACACAGGTGAGACAACTGCACACACACACACACACACACACACACACATGGATGCTTTTGGTTTTGGGCACCATTCAGAGTAAATTCTAGAGACTGTTTGTGTGTGAAAATCCCAGAAATACTCAAACCAGCCCGTCTGGCGCCAACAATCATGGCATGCTCCAAATCACTGAGATCACATTTTTTTTCCCCCGTTCTGATGGTTGATGTGAACATTATCTGAAGCTGCTGTATCTGCATGTTTTTATGCACTGCACTGCTGCCACACGATTGGCTGATTAGATAATCGCATTTATAATTGGATGTGCAGGTGTACCTAATAAAGTACTCAGATAGTGCTCCAAGTCCTCGTGGTGGCGAAGGACAAACCTCAGTTGCTTCCGCGTCTGAGACCGTCAATCCGCGCCTCTTATCACGTGACTTGTTGAGCGCGTTACCACGGAAACGTAGCCCGTGTGGAGGCTTCACGCTATTCTCCACGGCATCCACGCACAACTCGCCACACGCCCACCGAGAGCGAGAACCACATTATAGCGACCACAAGGAGGTTACCCCATGTGACTCTACCCTCCCTAGCAACCGGGCCAATTTGGTTACCCCATGTTACTCTACCCTCCCTAGCAACAGGGCCAATTTGGTTACCCCATGTGACTCTACCCTCCCTAGCAACAGGGCCAATTTGGTTACCCCATGTGACTCTACCCTCCCTAGCAACAGGGCCAATTTGGTTGCCCCATGTGACTCTACCCTCCCTAGCAACCAGGCCAATTTGGTTACCCCATGTGACTCTACCCTCCCTAGCAACCGTGCCAATTTGGTTAACCCATGTGACTCTACCCTCCCTAGCAACAGGGCCAATTTGGTTACCCCATGTGACTCTACCCTCCCTAGCAACAGGGCCAATTTGGTTGCCCCATGTGACTCTACCCTCCCTAGCAACCGGACCAATTTGGTTACCCCATGTGACTCTACCCTCCCTAGCAACTGGGCCAATTTGGTTGCTAAGGAGACCTGACTGGAGTCACTCAGCACACCCTTGATTCAAACTCACGACTCCAGGTGTGATAGTCAGCGTCAATACTCGCTGAGAAACCCAGACCCCCCCGCCTATCCATTTTTTTAAATATTAGGGATGGATTAATCCTAAAGTGTCGAAACTTCCGATACTGATGCCACAGCACCATTGTGTCAATTCTGTGTATGTATATATACATATACATATATATATATATACTATAAGTGTACAGAGCATCGGGAGCGCAACAGGCTTGTGTCGATACTTTTGAAACAGTGAGTATTTTAATATATAAAGATTGACCCGATTGACTTACATTGTAAGTGTCTCACTGAAACACAGACACAGAAATGGAGGGACGAGTCGAAATTAAGTTTTAACATTATGTCACAAATGCTGTCGATTGAGCATAAGTTGCATTGAACCTGGAATATTCCTTTAATTTGATTTAACTATCAGTGTACGTGTAAGATTGAATTACTTAAATTATTGGAATGTGTGAGAGAGAAACACAAGCACTCTGTTTTGTCTCTATAGGTCCCTGCGATCCCTACGTACATGGGAACTCAAAGTGGAAGTTCTGCTCTCAAACTCTCTCCGAGTGGATCTTCCACCTCCAAGAGTGAAGCGTGGAACAGCCTGCTTTTAGCTTAACAAACCAACAAGCTTCTAATACTGTAAATCGCTCCCCGTAGAGGCCAGAGTCCAGACCGGAGAACTTCAGATGAGACCACAAGAGCAAAGAAGACCATCGTCTGGTGTTAACACGGAGCTTCAACGACAGAATGACGAAATACACCTGATGGCTACAGACCAGCACTGTGTTTGGATTCAGACTTGATTGTGAAATAAAGGATCCAAACGTGCCGGAACTCGCCGTGAATTCAGAGAACTTTCATAACACTAAACATCAAGATCATGGGCTCCTCATGGAGTCATCAACGGGTGGTTGATGAAGAGTCTTCCGGCCAGCCGGACTGTAGCATCTACTACATTGATTTTAATCCATTGGTTTTATGACTTTTAAACGATCTAAACTGAGTTGTTGTTGCCATAGATAACATTCCTCAACCCTTGCAGAATGGGCTACTGGATTCCGATGACGATAAATTGGAGTGGTTTTTCTTCAGTGCGCTTTCTAGTAAACATAAACAACCAATTTGCCGTGTTTTCTCCCACTTTTGTTTCACAAAAGACAATTTCTTTACATATGGCACTCCATATAATTCCCAGGTATACTATTGTATGATGAAACAACATTCCGATTAAATTCAAAGCACTACCGCTCCATTCCAATGGATATTTCCGGCTTTTCCCGCTCTCAGTAAATTCACCTGCATCCCAAAGAACTAGCTAGGATTTTCTTTGACGCTATGATGCTCTATTTTCACTTTTGCGAAAACAATTCAGTTTTTTCACCACTTTAAGCTGCCATAGCTTTGTGATCGAATGCATCTTGAAGTGCACCAATTCTTGAGATCGTCGAGCAAACCTGCGACCTTCGTATTCGCAGCCAAAATCATCAGAATTCGCCCGCCAATTGCTTTCCTCATAGTAGGTGCCGCCATGTTTTTAAGACGTATCCTGTCCTGAAAGCTATAAACACATTTCTAATAACCTTACCATATATTCTGGGCTACTCACAGACGATCTCCATTGATTTTGACTGATTATTAAACTTTTAATAATTATTCTAACAGTAATAAAACAGGGTTAAAATGTTCCTTTCCAACTGGAAAGAGGACAAACATAAAATGTGAAGATATTCAAAATGTTTATGAAGCTGATCTCCCATTATAGAGTAAACAATGTTAGCTTTGGTCATTTATATGTAAAGTCAAAATCAATATGTAATTGTTTGCTTGTAGTATGTAGTAATATTATGTATGTAACTGTATGTATGCAACTCACTCCATATTTAACTAGTTGTGCTACACAACATCAGATTGAATGAACAAGGACTTGTTTTGCGCCAAGGGCCCAATCATTCTGAAGAAATAAATGAATAAAATGAATAAAATAAATAAAAACTAACAACCGCCCCACTGAAACCCCAAATAAGTAGACTTCACTGATTTTTTGGACTCAATAGTTTGAGTTGACACTTAAAATCTTAATTCTATGGAATTAAGAAAAATAAGTTCAAGGAACGTAAATATTTGAGTTGTGAGTCCAAAACTTGGCATTTCACATAAGACAACTTGATGTCATTTTTTAATGTCGACATGGACTGTTACAAACCCTTGTGCGACCTTCGGGACATTTTTGTGTTTTCGATCATTTCAGCTGTGTTAATGCCAATGGCATAGATGAGGACAGTTCCTATATACATCTATAACACACCGTGCACACACAATAGTCACACTTGGGACCTTCGGGACAAAAATGTCCCCATTGAAACCCATTAAAACTGCAATATTTGATCCCAGTGCCATTAAAGCATAAAATCATGACTTCTATGTTATTATACTTTCATTCAGGAGCCCTGGCATCAAAATTGTTATGTTTAATAGTTTCCACCAGATGGCGCCATTTTTCTCATGTTGAGCCTGTGGAGCAAATACAAACTTTCCCCCTATTTTCTGTATTATAGAACCTGCAGACCAATTGAATAAATTATGCAGATAAAATTGTGTGTGTGTGTTGGTATGGATGTCAGAGTGTGTTTTGTATGTGTGTATTAAAAAATGTGTGTGCCACAGTGGCATTATGTAAACAAATTGGCATTTAAAGGGTTAAAAATCCTGAAAATGAATGAATATTTGGTCCTTATGATCAGGACTGATGTTGGTCAACAGTAAGTCAGTGAAAGTGGAAAATAATATTAATATAAAATATTATTTTGCCAGTTTTTTGACGCTGACATTTTTGTCCTCTACGGTCCTGTGTGAGTGTGACACAGCACAAAATATAATAATGCATCAAAATCAATGTGGTTGCTAATCATTGACACATCCTTGACTGTGATAATCAAAAAGAAATTTAAAAAAAAGAAAGAAAAATACATTTAGCATTTATTATATATGTGGGGTTTTTTTCATAAAAAAACAACAGTGCAATTATGTAAACAAACTGGCATTTAAAGGGTTAAAATCCTGAAATTGAATGAATATTTGGTCGTTATGATCAGGACTGATGTTGGTTAAAAAAATAAACTCATTGAAAGTGTAAAATAATAATAGTTTTCTGAGAAACGTTTAAGTAGCCTATAAAGCAATTAATATTGTAAATAATGTGGTATTCATAACTGCCATAACAATCATGCTTTACACCGTATTGTATCTAAACATTTTAAGAATAGCCTACAACATACACACCAATAATAATTAATGAGCAGACACACAAATTAAATAACAGCAACACAACATTAAGATTTATTTACTCCATTTTTAAGATCTGCTGCTGCAATGGCGATTCTGTGCAGGTTCAGACCATCCCGGACCCTCTACGTCATCGTTGATCTGACCAATGAGCGACTCTCACAGCTGTGAGCCTATTGGTCACTGGGCGGGTCATCACGCCAGCCGCTCTCGCCGCTCATTGGTCGCTGCGCTCTGAGCCCATGACGCGTGAACCAATCAGCGGCGTCAGTCGATCGTGCGAGTGAGAGATTTACGGTGCGCAGGTGGAATTATGCCCCATCCCGCGTCTCTGTAGAGTACCAGCGCTTGAATTTCACATCACCTGTTAAGAAAAGCGTCCCGACTGTACGTGCAAGCACAAATGGACATCCTGAAGTCTTTAGGGCACCCGGAAGAGATCTACAATCTCTGTAAATACAAAATAGGAGGCTGCCGTTCTGTAATGCCAAAATTGGATTATGTAAGTAAATGCATTTTGAGTGTTTACCTCTATTATTTATCAAACATAGGGATATTTACTGCTGCCTTGCACCATGCATGGCTATCCATGCGCAATGCATGTTATCTATATGCATGCGATTATGTACGTCAGATCATCTAATAATAATACAGATAATAATAAAAATGGCTATTGTCTAAGTATAAACGAGAGTTCTCTATTGGCTCTTCTATTTCTTATCATTAAAGCTTTGGCACACCACATCACTTCCTATAAAATGAATGTGCATACAGTATTACAGGATCTAAATATTCCACATTATTTAGGAGGGTATGAATAAACAGTGTCATTATTTATAAATATATATATAAATATAATATAGTTAAATAAATATTAAATATAATTTAATTAATGGACAGGATTAATTCCACTCCAATCCATTAATTAAATATATATATATTTAATTAATGGATTGGAGTGGAATTATTCCTGTGTAAATGGAAGATACAAGTTAGGTTATTTTAAACAGAAAAGAGAAGTGCAGCTTTATCTTCTATAATAAGCTTTGTTGCTGCTGGGGTCACACAGGGGGACGTGATGATCAGCGGACATTTCACAGCTAATCCCCATGCACACAGACAGATAGACAGATAGACAGATAGGTATGGTAGTGAGTTATACAATAGCTGTTTT
>JAVLUX010000022.1:1840000-1855000 GCA_032164185.1 Moxostoma hubbsi
TTATGTGCTTTTTGGAGCTTCAAAGTTCTGGTCAACATTCACTTACAAAATTGAAATATTCTTCTGAAAATGTTCTTATGCAACAACCTATAGATAGTAATTGGTAATGACAATAACTGAATGTTAAAAACAAATTGATACGATACAGGAAATCAACTTTGGCTTTTTTGGATCAGATTTGATGGCGCTGAATCAGCTGATCAGCAGGAGAGTGAGATGAGGGGGGGCCGGAGACGCCAGTTTGAGAGAGAGAGAGACGCATGTGGCTGCGCTGCATTTATATATATATATATATATATATTAATTACGTTTACTCTTCAGCCAGGTCCCGCCGCCTCCTCGCCCGTCCTTAACTGTTATAGTAACATTGGATTGTCACACAGTCTTGCGCTTGTTAAAGTATTAATTCCATGATGATATTAAATGTTTAGTGTGTTTATGTGCCGCAGGCCTGGAGTCAGTTCGCATCTCGTCTGGAAGATTTTGCTCAGCCACAGAATTTAAGCTCCGCCCTTTCCTGTCTCAACCTGCTGGTGACCGACGCCCTCCGTCACGTCCCTGATGTCATCACGTATCTGTCCCGCCTCCGCAACCAGAGCGTCTTCAATTTCTGTGCCATCCCGCAGGTATGACAGACCGCTCAATGGATGAAGCTGTATTTACACGCTTACAAACACTGGAGCATGCACAACATATAATACACATACATGTGTAGTTTAGAATTAAGGATGTTGCTACTAAAAACAAAGACTTTTTTTTTTTTTTTTTTTTTTCAAAGACTGTTGTAAGGGCCACACTTCCTGCTGCCAGTTGGTGGCGCTATAACCGTGACCCACAGTAGATACATCAATGTGATCAGCCCTCAAGGCCAAACATACATGTACATTTTTATGTAAATCGCACGATGCACGCAGAAGATATGAGACGATTCTTCCCATTTTTTTGTTAATTTATCGCTTCGCCATGGAGACACCATTTGAGACACAAAATATTTGTTTGCAATTTAGCATCTTCAATGTTTTGGCATGACGTTGCCTAAGTTTGGTACTAGTCAGATGAGTTCCCTATGAGGAGTATTTCAAAATCCAGAGCATGCAATTTTCAAACAATCCAAAATGGCCGACTTCCTGTTGGGCGGAGCCAATGTCTGTGGTGTGAAAGTTGTCCAGCTTGATGAGATCTACAATACAGTATGTACAAAGTTTGTTGACTGTAGCTGAAGAGTCCCCTGAACATGGCCATTTTCTATTTGGCACTACAGAGCCCCCCCTCTACACGCCCATGAACATTCGCCCAGCCCTAATGGCCGACGATTCTGATGTGTGCGCAAAATATCACAAAAATTCAAGGATGCCAAGTACCTCAAAAACATATAAATATACATAAAAAGGAATAATATAGTTTATTGTGTTGCCATGGCAACAGTAGTTAATATATATTTAAAAAATCCCTTCATAATTTTAAATCTGCACTGTCTTGACATTATTATAAAATGTTATAAGCAGTTCCGATAAAAATAAGAGTGTTATTCCGAAGTCTGTAAAAAGTGCCACACTTCCTGCTGCCAGTTGGTGGCGCTATGACCGTGTCCCACAATAGTCATATCCATGTGATCATCCCCCAATACCAAACATAAATCTAAACTTGTATCTAAATCGCACAATGCACGGCAAAAGATATGAGTACATCCTATTTGTAATTTTTCGCCATTAATTTACTGCCTTGCCATGGCAACACCGTTTGAAATATCAAAAATCTGTTCTGCTAAATGCAATTTAGCATCCTCAATGTCTTGGAATGATTTTGCCCACGTTTCGTGCCCGTCTCATTAAATCCCCTAGGAGGAGTATTTCAAATTCCGGAGCATGCGTATTTCAAACAATGCAAAATGGCAGATCTCCAGTTGGGCAGATCCTATGTGGGTGTATGAGGGTGAAAGTTGTCCAGCTTGATGAGATCTATATGTGTACAAAGTTTGGTGACTGTAGGTGAAGAGGCGTGTGCTACAGAGCCTCCCAAAAATCCAAAGTTCACGAACTTTTGCCAAGCTCTAATGGCCGACGATTCTGGTGTGTTCGCATTGAATGATGTGTTGAAAATAAGTTCATGATGAACTGTTGTTGTGTTCTTCCTCCTACCAGGTGATGGCAATAGCGACTCTTTCAGCATGCTACAACAACCCTCACGTGTTCCAGGGTGTGGTGAAGATCCGTAAGGGTCAGGCGGTCACCCTCATGATGCAGGCCACAAACATGAGCGCTGTTCAGAGTATAATCGCACAGTACAGTCAGGAGGTGTGTACTAAAAACACTGCCATGAGTGTGTTTCTGTATAATCTGCATGCATGTTCGAACACTGAAACTGAAAACCTCAATAGATAAAGAGCACCTATTTTTCACCATTGCACCCTTGGCTCCGCCCACTTGTCAGTCACAGGTGAAGAGGAGAGAGATGGGCCGGTCATGAGAGATTCATCCAAAGTCAACTTACACAGGATCTGGATTTAAATGTTTGTCTACACTAGATGATATTTTGTGTTAAATCTGTGCTATTTTGTAAACATGCACTAGATGGACATCTTTGATCATTTTGATGCATTTACGGCGATGTGCGCCATTTTTTAACAGTGGGCATTTACTTTGAAGTCTTAAAGGGCCAGAGAGCTTGAAACCAAGCGTTTGAGACAGAAGGACAGAGACAGGGTGGAAAACTATTATATATTATTAATTTTATATAGTATTATATATCATATACTAAATTATGATGATTCTGGTGCCAAAAAAACTATACTAATATTATATGTGGACCTCAGGGAAGATGATAAAATGATAAAAATGACCTCTTTAAAGATATCATAGTATCCTTTTAGATTCTGGTTCAGAACAAACTCATTTTTGCATCTTCTTCTTTAAGGCCCTAAATGTAATTATATATTAAATCCCAGAGATCTCTCAGTGTGGCTCCATGCAAATATGTCCTTCCAACTTTACTAAAACTATATCGCTAAACTCGATATATTTTATTTTCACATTATTATTTTTTTTCTGCCATAAAGATGCCAAACTTTTTGGGATGTTCCCAAATCCCCTGCACTACTCAGGCATGCAGATACACACATCCACCCAACACTAGGGGGCACTCTAATCAGCACATTTCCATTTTGCCATCAAAATGCCCATTTTCGCCTATGGTTTTATAGTAAAACTACAGGTCAAACAAATCACCTTAGGAAGGTGTCAGCGTCATGATTTTATGTGTACACAGAGTTTGTGAGGTCTATTATTAATATCAGGTGACTTCAGCACCTCTCGTTGTATTATACGCCAATGACGTGAGTCCAAATATGGGAAAAAACACTGTTTTTTTGGTTGTTTTTCCAAAGTTTGAGCGCCTATAACTCTAGAACCCTATGAGATATCTTAATATCCTTTTAGATGCTGGTTCAGAATAAACTTTCCTTTTTGTATCTTTATTTTTAAGGCCCTATATTGTTAAATCCCAGAGATATGGGGCTCTCAATGTGGCTCCATGCGCAAATTTGAAAACTATGTGTGGGTAATGTGGCATGAAGCTAATTTTTCTTCTCCAACATTAGTCTAGTTTTGGTGGATTGTTACTGATTAGAGCAATTGATATTTTGGGTTTCATCATCATTTATGGGTTTTTTTCACCTGTAAAAAAATAAAAATAAATCAAAAACATATTTTTGAGCAGGGGACCTCTGGTTGAGTTGACACAGAATGACCCCGTAGCAAATATACAACCTGTTTAATCGAAAGGCACAGTTTTTAAAGACTGTGGAAAATCTAATCAGTCGTGCATTTTAAGTGCACTAAATATAAGTTTAGATCAGTGTTTAACGTCCTCCATACTCTCAGTAGCGTAAATCATCTATTTACCACCCTAATCCTTATCCTGCTTAATCTCATTCTCCCCCTACAGATCCTGCAGAAAGTTTCCAACACAGATCCGTCCCGTGAAAAGACGCGGTGTATCTTGAGCCTGATCCTTGAGAAGAGTCTGTCTCCTGCCACGCTGTCGTCCCGAGCGCATCATCTCTCTCCGGTCTACGTGTCGGCCGTGATGCTGTTAGCGGCTCTCAGCTGGCAGTACCTCAACGCCACGGCCGGACAGCCACCAGGTGCCGCCGATGTGCAGGGACACTGAGACTACCTGAATTTATCCGAATTCAGCTCAGCCCCACCGGGACATGGACACGGACACACAGAGTGCCCTCCATCTGCCCGGGCAACTGCAGCTGCCAGACGAAGCTTGAAAAGGAATAGTTTTTATTATAATATTTTTCTAATTGAGTAAATCTCACGAAAGCACGTCTGGATTATATTTCACCTCAAAATGAAAATCTAAATAAATGATATTTTTAGGAGCATTAAGTTTATATATATATATAATCATAATTAAGTATATTTTCCGCTTACATTTGAATGTTCCTGGTCGTTTTATATTTTATTGCAGTTTTTTCAATGCTGGATAAAAAAAATCTGTTGTTTTATTTAAATCAGGATACATATAAATATGAGCAAAATACTCCCAAAGTTGTATAAATATATTTAATTGAAATATGTAATTTTTTTTCACGTTACAGAAATTTGAATTTGGCGGTAAAAATGGCTCAAATTGTCACGACAATAATGTCACAATGCAAAGAAAACAAAAATCTTAATGGTTCTCAAATAGAATGTTCCGGGTTTATTAGAAGTTGAGCTCAATCGAGAGCATTCATAGCAACAAATAATTATTTCCTTTACAATGGGGGTCAATGGGAGTCAATGGGGGTCAATGGGGGTCAATGGAAGTCAATGGGGTTTAATCTGTAAACATTAAAATACTGTTTCAAAAGTATAGACACAAGATGTAAACAACACGTGTGTAAACATGATTTTACTGTCAGAAAATCACTTAAGTTTTAACAGAAGAATTAATGTAAGTATTTTTATAAAATTATAAGCTTCACATTTCTGACTTTAAAAAAGAGTCGTCCCATTGACTTCCATTGTAAGTGTCTTGCTGTAACACATATTTGTGCTTTTTTATTAGTTTTTTTAAAGAAAACGAGTCTAAATGAATTTTGTGGTAATCAA
Source organism: Moxostoma hubbsi (assembly GCA_032164185.1). Taxonomy (NCBI): domain Eukaryota; kingdom Metazoa; phylum Chordata; class Actinopteri; order Cypriniformes; family Catostomidae; genus Moxostoma; species Moxostoma hubbsi. The sequence continues at coordinate 1,845,103 of JAVLUX010000022.1, forward strand.
CATTATGATACAAATGCTGTCGATGGAACTCACCTTGTGTTGAACCCGGAATATTCCTTAAAGTGAAATGTCTCCGATGTTTTCGTGAGATTCACTCGTCTTCGCCGGGAGTTTTGTGATGTTCATTTGAGTTTCTCAAAGAAAAGGATTCTGTTATTGAGGTGATTTCTTCTGTTTGTTTGGACTGTTCTGGTGAATCATCCTAAACGTCAAGTGCACATGCAGAAAAATGGCAGGATAATAATCCCAGTAATCAAATATTTTACCCCAGAAATGGAGAAGAAATGATATTTTGCATTAAGAATTAGGATCGTTACATTCTTCCATTGTGACATAATTTGCATGACAATTAAGCACAGTTTCAATGTTAGTTTTTGCATTACAGTAAAGTGAATTTGGGAGGTAAATAATGTAACAATGCAACACTTTAATGGTCCAAAATGGCCTCATTAACCTTTATTTTGATATTGTGGTGAAACACGACCTGGACGTGTTCTTGACAATAGTTTTGCTGCTGATCGTGAGCTCATATTGTGTGTGTTCAGAACATATATGTGCAGATCACAGTGTTTTTAAAGTCTCGATTCAACACTGGCGATTGTAGATTCAGTTGTTGCACAACACTGGTCCATTGTTTGAGTGTTCAGTCACTGTGGAACTAAAGCCCAAATGTTTCGTGTGTGACGTGCTGGAATGGAGCGACGTCAGCATGTGACCGTAAAGTGTCCTTATATTATAGAGCTTTTATGTGGAAAAAAGGACTTTGTACATAAGCATCGTGTAGCTCTATGGAAGGTGGAATTTGATTTGTAAATATTTTAGGGATAAACAATGTATTAATAAAATAATATGGTTGATTAAATGTTGATGCATATTTTAGGAATTTTCTTCAGACCAGCACACGATCCGTTTTTTTTAGTAAATGTTTATTTATAAACACACTTGCATAAGGTAAATACTTAAATATATATATATATACCATAATCTATGTTTGACTAGGTCATATGTTGACATAAGTTATGTATTTATGTATCTGAAATTCATTACCAGTGCCCCCCCACACTCAACAACTTAAATGACAGCGATGCCCCCCCCACGCTCAACAACTTAAATGACAGCGATGCCCCCCCCACGCTCAACAACTTAAATGACAGCGATGCCCCCCCCCACGCTCAACAACTTAAATGACAGCGATGCCCCCCCCCACGCTCAACAACTTAAATGACAGCGATGCCCCCCCCACGCTCAACAACTTAAATGACAGCGATGCCCCCCCCCACGCTCAACAACTTAAATGACAGCGATGCCCCCCCCCACGCTCAACAACTTAAATGACAGCGATCCCTCCCCCCACGCTCAACAACTTAAATGACAGCGATGCCCCCCCCACGCTCAACAACTTAAATGACAGCGATCCCCCCCCCACGCTCAACAACTTAAATGACAGTGATGCCCCCCCCACGCTCAACAACTTAAATGACAGCGATGCCCCCCCCCCACGCTCAACAACTTAAATGACAGCGATGCCCCCCCCACGCTCAACAACTTAAATGACAGCGATGCCCCCCCACGCTCAACAACTTAAATGACAGCGATGCCCCCCCCCACGCTCAACAACTAAAATGACAGCGATGCCCCCCCCACGCTCGACAACTTAAATGACAGCGATGCCCCCCCCCACGCTCGACAACTTAAATGACAGCGATGCCCCCCCCACGCTCGACAACTTAAATGACAGCGATGCCCCCCCCCACGCTCGACAACTTAAATGACAGCGATGCCCCCCCCCACGCTCGACAACTTAAATGACAGCGATGCCCCCCCCCACGCTCGACAACTTAAATGACAGCGATGCCCCCCCCACGCTCGACAACTTAAATGTCAGCGATGACCCCCCCCCACGCTCGACATCTTAAATGACAGCGATGCCCCCCCCACGCTCGACATCTTAAATGTCAGCGATGCCCCCCCCCCACGCTCGACATCTTAAATGTCAGCGATGCCCCCCCCCCACGCTCGACATCTTAAATGTCAGCGATGCCCCCCCCACGCTCGACATCTTAAATGACAGCGATGCCCCCCCACGCTCGACATCTTAAATGTCAGCGATGCCCCCCCCCCCACGCTCGACATCTTAAATGTCAGCGATGCCCCCCCCCCACGCTCGACATCTTAAATGTCAGCGATGCCCCCCCCCCCACGCTCGACATCTTAAATGTCAGCGATGCCCCCCCCACGCTCGACATCTTAAATGTCAGCGATGCCCCCCCCCCACGCTCGACATCTTAAATGTCAGCGATGCCCCCCCCACGCTCGACATCTTAAATGACAGCGATGCCCCCCCCACGCTCGACATCTTAAATGTCAGCGATGCCCCCCCCCACGCTCGACATCTTAAATGTCAGCGATGCCCCCCCCCCACGCTCGACATCTTAAATGACAGCGATGACCCCCCCCCACGCTCGACATCTTAAACGTCAGCGATGACCCCCCCCACGCTCTCGACATCTTAAACGACAGCGATGACCCCCCCCACGCTCTCGACATCTTAAATGTCAGCGATGACCCCCCCCCACGCTCTCGACATCTTAAACGACAGCGATGACCCCCCCCACGCTCTCGACATCTTAAATGTCAGCGATGACCCCCCCCCACGCTCTCGACATCTTAAATGTCAGCGATGACCCCCCCCACGCTCTCGACATCTTAAACGACAGCGATGCCCCCCCCCCACGCTCTCGACATCTTAAACGACAGCGATGCCCCCCCCCCCCCACGCTCTCGACATCTTAAACGACAGCGATGCCCCCCCAACAGCTTAAACGACAGCGATTGCCCCTCCCCCAACAGCTTAAACGACAGCGATGACCCACGCTCTCGACATCTTAAACGACAGCGATGCCCCCCCCCCCCACGCTCTCGACATCTTAAACGACAGCGATGCCCCCCCCCCCCCCACGCTCTCGACAACTTAAACGACAGCGATTGCCCCCCCAACAGCTTAAACGACAGCGATTGCCCCTCCCCCAACAGCTTAAACGACAGCGATTGCCCCCCCCCAACAGCTTAAATGACAGCGATTGCCCCCCCCAACAGCTTAAATGACAGCGATTGCCCCCCCCCAACAGCTTAAATGACAGCGATTGCCCCCCCCCCCCAACAGCTTAAATGACAGCGATTGCCCCCCCCAACAGCTTAAATGACAGCGATTGCCCCCCCCCAACAGCTTAAATGACAGCGATTGCCCCCCCCCCCAACAGCTTAAATGACAGCGATTGCCCCCCCCCACCCAGTTTCTGTGGTCCAGATCCGTCTCTGCTGTAAGTCAGTATAAATGTTCTTGATATCTGCAGACACAAACACTTTCTGGAGTTTAGAGCTTTTAGACTTTGCTTGTCTTGTGACGGCTGTAACTGCACCTGATACACCGTCACATGATGTTTCACTGTTTAATGGAGTTGTTGTGACATTGTGTCACTGTGTGAATCTGCAGTTTGACCGGACGAGTTGCACATCTGATGCTCAGGTAAAGTTTACTCGCAGTGTAAGTGCAATATATAAATATATATTTCTGTGTAAAAGCATCTGTTGCTTTTAAACTGATTTTGATGTTTTTGAGGTTTTCATCTTGACGTAATTATAATAAAATCAAAATTTTAGCAAACATTTATTGGATGGCAGCAAAATCAACAGATTTAAAAATTAAAAGAATAATTCTAGATTTTCAATCAAATCAATTCAATTGTAATAAGTTCTTAAAAGAATATATTTAAAATAATGTGTATTTTTTTTTTTATATGTATTTATCAATTTATTTTATTACATTTGTATTTATATTTATATTGCATTTTATTTATTCATATTTTAGTTTGTATACTTCATTACTTTTTTCACTTTAAATTCAATCAAATCTATTAAATTGTAGCAAGTTCTGATAAGAATACAGTTAAAATAATATTTTTATTTTTAAATATATTTTATTTGATTTATTTCATTACATTTACTTTTAGAAATGAAATGAAATTTTGTTTTCATATTTTTGTTTAATTTTTTTCATTAGATTTTCACTAGAAATTCAGTCAATATAGAAAATATATATATATATTTTTTTTTAATTTATTTAAATTGTATTACATTTATATTTCATTTATTAATATTTTAGTTTGTTTAGTTCATTACTTTTTCATTACTGGAAATTCAATATATTCAATTGTAATAATTACAAAGAAGAATATATATTTATATATAAATCTTAATTTAAATTATATTTTACTTATTAATAATTCTCAAATTTGTTTTATTCCGTTTAAAATACATTTTTTTGAAACAGCCACAAAATCTGAGCAAGTCTCGTTTTCTTCCTCATCAGGATGTCTCGTCTGTATTTCCTGTGTCTGTTGTCTCTGCTGTCTGTCAGCTGGGCCCACCCACACCTCTCCGCATGGTCACATGAAATGGTCAACATCATCAATACGGCCAAGACCACCTGGACGGTAAGAGCTCAGTGTGATTTGTGTTCTGCAGTGGTACTGAAGAAGACCAGCACAGTTACATTAGCAAAACATGGCAGATGCAATAGGTGTGGAAACATTTGAAAACTGCAACTGACGCAGATTGCACCTGTGTGTTTCTCTCTTCCTCTTTTGTTTTGCTCTCAGGCTGGTGTGAACTTTCAGAATGTGGATTACAGATATCTAAAGTCACTCTGTGGAACTCTTCTGAAGGGCCCCAGACTACCTGATACGTGAGTCAAGAGAACATAAGAGAACGTGCACGCTACATCCATATTGTGATACAATGAATACATCTAAAATGCATAGCAATGCCATAGCAACCTGTGACGAGGAGGAGGGCGGTGCCGGGCCGTGACTACGCACGTCTAGCCCCCTAATCAGCCGAGGAGACGGATAAAGGCACCCGGTTGCGGCAGTTTGAGAGAGAGCAACCGCAACCGGGTGCCTTTATCCCTCTCTTCGGCCGATTAGGGTGCCAGACGTGCGTAGTCACGGCCCGGCCCCGCCCCCCTCCTCGTCACACAACCATTCACACTACACTGCATAGTAATGCCCTAGCAACCACTCAGAACACCCTAGCAACACACCTAACTGCATAGCAGTGCCATAGCAATCACTCAGACCTCTCATGAGATCCAAAAAATGCCCTAGCAACCACTCAGAACACCCTAGCAACACATGAACTGCATAACAACACCGTAGCAACCACTTAAATAACCCTATCAACTCACCAATCTGCATAGTAATGCCATAGGAACCACTCAGAACACCCTAACAAAACATGAACTGCATAACAACGCCATAGCAGCCACTTAAATAAACCTAGCAACACACTAAACTGCAAAGTAATGCCATAGGAACCAATCAGAACAGCCTAGCAACACACTAAACTACAGAGCAATACCATAGCAACCACTTAGATAACCCTAGCAACACACTAAACTGCAAAGTAATGCCATAGGAACCAATCAGAACAGCCTAGCAACACACTAAACTACAGAGCAATACCATAGCAACCACTTAGATAACCCTAGCAACACACTAAACTGCATAGCAATGCCAAAGCAACCACTCAGGCCTCTCATGAGATGCACAAAAATCCCTAGCAACTCCTCAGAACACTCTAGCAACACACCAAACTGCATAGTAATGCCATAGGAACCAATCAGAACACCACAGCAACACACTAAACTGTAGAGCAACGCCATAACAACCACTCAGAACACCCTAGCAACACACGTAACAGCAGAGCAATGCCATAGCAACCACTCAGACCTCTCATGAGATCCAAAAAATGCCCTAGCAACCACTCAGAACACTCTAGCAACACACCAAACTGCAAAGTAATGCCATAGGAACCAATCAGAACACCCTAGCAACACACAAAACTGTAGAGCAATGCCATAACAACCACTCAGAACACCCTAGCAACACACGTAACAGTAGAGCAATACCATGGCAACCACTCAGAACAACCTATCAACACGCTAAACTACAGAGCAATACCATAGCAACCACTTAGATAACCCTAGCAACACACTAAACTACATAGCAATGCCATACATGAACTGCATAGAAACACCATATCAACCACTCAGAACACTCTAGCAACACAATAAACTGCATAGCAATGGCATAGCAACCACTAAGAACACCTTAGCAACACACTAGACTGCATAGAGCAATGCCATAGCAACCCCTCAGAACACCCTAGCAACCCACTAAACTGCATAGCAATGGCATAGTATTTACTGAAGGGCCCCAGACTACCTGATACGTGAGTCAAGAGAACATAAGAGAACGTGCACGCTACATCCATATTGTGATACAATGAATCAATAGATAATTCTACTATATTCTGCTTTATCTATAGGGTGAAACACGCTACCAATATTAAACTGCCGGACAGTTTTGACCCGCGGAAGGAGTGGCCCTACTGTAAAACCCTCAATCAGATCCGAGATCAGGGTTCCTGTGGGTCATGCTGGGTAAACTGCTCACAAAAGGAGTTTTTTAATAAACTTCATACATCCACTAAACCAGTTGCTCAACAGTCATTGATGAGAGGAATCTTGCATTATTTGTTGCATCAGCAGATGCCTCTTGCTTTGGTTATTAATTGGCACGTTTAACTGCAGGCGTTTGGAGCGGTTGAAGCCATCTCAGATCGCATCTGCATCCACAGCAAAGGCAACGTGTCTGTGGAGATCTCGGCAGAAGACCTGCTGTCCTGCTGCGATGAATGTGGCTTCGGGTACGTACGCAAAAAAAACACAACTGCGATCGCGTCAATGTCTCAAATGTTTTGCCTAGACAGCAATGAGGTGGAATGGAGAGCACATGGTGAGACTGTATGGTGTTTAAAAGATCTTTGAAAGGTGTTTTTTTCCGGAGGCAGATGTTCCGGAGGTTATCCGGCAGAAGCGTGGAATTACTGGACCAGTTCTGGATTGGTGACTGGAGGACTCTACGGCTCCAATGTCGGTGAGTTTGAGTAGCTTTCGTACCTTTTGCACCTTTTGCCCTTTTCGCCCCTTTTGCACTTTTCGCCCCTTTCGTACTTTTCGCCCCTTTCGTACTTTTCGCCCCTTTCGTACTTTTTGCCCCTTTCGTACTTTTTGCCCCTTTTGCACTTTTCGCCCCTTTTGCACTTTTCGTCCCTTTTGCACCTTTTGCACTTTTCGCCCCTTTTGCACTTTTCGCCCCTTTCGCCCCTTTTGCACTTTTCGCCCCTTTTGCACCTTTCGCCCCTTTTGCACCTTTTGCACTTTTTGCCCCTTTCGTACTTTTCGCCCCTTTTGCACCTTTTGCACTTTTCGCCCCTTTTTCACTTTTCGCCCCTTTTGCACTTTTCGGCCCTTTTGCACTTTTCGCCCCTTTTGCACTTTTCGCCCCTTTTGCACTTTTCGCCCCTTTTGCACCTTTCGTCCCTTTTGCACCTTTTGCACCTTTCGTCCCTTTTGCACCTTTTGCACTTTTTGCCCCTTTTGCACTTTTTGCCCCTTTTGCACTTTTCGGCCCTTTCGCACTTTTCGCCCCTTTTGCACCTTTTGCACCTTTCGCCCCTTTTGCACCTTTCGCCCCTTTTGCACTTTTCGCCCCTTTTGCCCCTTTTGCACTTTTTGCCCCTTTTGCACTTTTCGCCCCTTTCGCCCCTTTCGCACATTCCGCACATTTCGCCCCTTTCGCACCTTACGTACCTTTCGCCAAGAACAAATGTGCCGAGCCTCACCGAAGACAGTGAAATAACATTCGAGAAATTCATTAACCTGCGTGTTCAAACGTTGAGGTTAAAGATAGTTTCATTAGTCAGATATGCAACAAAATAGTTGACAAGCTCGCAAGTAGAAAACAAATCGTCCTATGTGCTTTTAATGTCACATTTGCATTTAGGACGCTATTGGTTAGGTTTAGGTGTTGGTTTAGGGTCAGGAAGTCTGTTTTGTTCACCTCAACATCAAACATCCACCTTATAAACCTTGTGTGATTACGACACCATTTCACTCGCTTTTGGCGCCCCCTGCTGGAAATGTGTTATAAAGCACGCTGTTTCGGTCACGTAATGTTCATCAAATCGGGCTGATAAAAAAACAGTTAAAGCAACGAGTCAAGACACTAAGTAAAAGAAATGATAGTTCACCCAAACGTTAAATCCTGCCGTTATTTATTCAACCTCATGTAGCTCCAAACCCACACGATGTCCGTTCCTCTGTGAAACGCAAAAAGGAGAGTAATGGAAAGTATCAAATGTTTCATGAATGTTATTTCTGAATGTTTCTAGGCTGCAGACCGTACACTATTCCTCCCTGTGAGCATCATGTTAACGGCACACGACCCCCGTGCTCAGGTGAACAGGACACACCTGAGTGTAAAGCTCAGTGCATTTCCCAGTACACTGTCCCCTACAAAAAAGACAAACACTTCGGTGAGTATACCTTTTATCTCCGAATATTTCTTTAAAGCTGTAGTTCATATTTTTCATGAGTTTCGTGCGGGACTCACCAGCCAATTCCTTTAATCTTGCCCTCTGCAGGCGTCAAGTCATTCAACATCCCCTCTGACCAGAAGCAGATCATGACCGAGTTATACAACAACGGTCCAGTGGAGGCGGCCTTCACCGTCTATGAGGACTTCTTGCTTTACAAGACAGGTCAACACACACTTGATGTGTCCCAAGAAACACGTGGGACACTTTAGTGCTCTCGTTCAGCCATTCGTTTTTAAGTAATGCACAGAAAGCTGCATGCAAATGAGCCATTTTCTTGTTTTCTTGTTTCTCAGGTGTATACAAGCACGTAACGGGGTCCGTTCTGGGCGGACACGCTGTGAAGATCCTGGGCTGGGGAGAGGAGAAAGGGACGCCGTACTGGCTGGTGGCAAACTCCTGGAACGCTGACTGGGGCGACAAGGGTGAGAATTCATGCTGGAGTCATGAGTGCTGTTTGCAAAGTCAAGCATCACTGTTACTATTGCTTATATTCAAGGCTTAAGGATTTTAGGGTGTTTCTGGCAACACATTAGAAACCCTAGCAACTAGCCAGAGCACCTCATCAGATGCACAGAACTGCCCTAGCAACCACCCAGAACACCCAAGCAACGCACTAAACTGCATAGAAATGAAATGGCAAGCAATCAGAACACCTTAGCAACACGCTAAACTGCATAGTTATGCCCTAGCAACCACTCAGAACAACCTAGCAACACACTAAACTACAGAGCAATACCATAGCAACCACTTAGATAACCCTAGCAACACACTAATCTGAACAGCAATACCCTAACATCCACCCAGTCCTCTCATCAGATGCACAGAAACACCATAGCAACACAATAAACTGCATAGCAATGCCATAGCAACCACTCAGACCTCTCATGAGATGCACAAAAATGCCCTAGCAACCACTCAGAACACTCTAGCAACACACCAGCCTGCAAAGTAATGCCATAGGAACCAATCAGAACACCCTAGCAACACACAAAACTGTAGAGCAATGCCATTACAACCACTCGAAACACCCTAGCAACACACGTAACAGTAGAGCAATACCATAGCAACCACTCAGAACAACCTAGCAACACACTAAACTACAGAGCAATACCATAGCAACCACTTAGATAACCCTAGCAACACACTAAACTGAACAGCAATACCCTAACATCCACCCAGTCCTCTCATCAGATGCACAGAAACACCATAGCAACACAATAAACTGCATAGCAATGCCATAGCAACCACTCAGACCTCTCATGAGATGCACAAAAATGCCCTAGCAACCACTCAGAACACTCTAGCAACACACCAAACTGCAAAGTAATGCCATAGGAACCAATCAGAACACCCTAGCAACACACAAAACTGTAGAGCAATGCCATTACAACCACTC
>JAVLUX010000022.1:1860000-1890000 GCA_032164185.1 Moxostoma hubbsi
GCATATCATGCATTGGATTTATGTACATTTACATGCATTGCATATGACGCAGATCTAATGTGAATAATGCGATTAAATTATGCATGCACGTGCGCAAAATACGTGCCATGCGTGCGTTTCGCATCTTTAACGTGATAAACGTGGGGTTCCCTTGATTATTGGTTTTAAAAGTGATAAATGTCATTCAGCAATTCACTTTGCCTCCCAAACCATCACTGCACAGCACACTGATTTGAGATATCAATGATCTATAGTTGGTAATCAGGGGCTTTGTCTCAATCTAATCACTGTTTTCAGATCAGACACCGGGTTTGTTGTTTTGGAGCCATAATGGCTATTTAAACCATAAAGATTTGCAATTAGTGGCTTTGTGCTGAAAACATGTCCAAACGTTGCCAGATCTGCTCTGAATCAGCAGTTTTCAGGAGCTGATGTCATTTGGGTTATTGCTGCAACCCTGTGCATGACCCATTGACCCCACCCCAACCATGACAAAAGATAAGGCCGAACATACTTAAGGCATGACATTTACCTTTGGCTTTTATCTACTTGTACAGGCAGGAAAAGAAGAGCATCACCTGAACCAAAATACCGGACTGGTCCGTAATGGAGAAGACCGAGAAGAGTTCTGGATACTTTGCCAGGTGAGCGAACGCTCCGCTTGAATTAAACGCTCATAGATTTGCACAGGAAGTGCTTGAGAGGAAGTGAGATGGGAAAGGACAAGTGACCGATGTATCCGTCTTTAGCTGAGAGCTGAAAGTAGTGTTTATAATGTTGTGGTCGGACTGAAGGAGGAATTAATGACTGGTTGAATCATGCTGTCTGAGAATATCTTTACGGACGCAGATATTAATTTCGGCTGTGCTGCAGGTGTTCAAGTGTTATTGAACCTCTTCAACTGACGCCTACAATTGTTTAGTCCAGAATGTAAAAGCTCACTGGATTAATTGCATTTTATAGACCATTTTCAACCCCAAAAAGCTCATAAATAATATTATATATGTTTACAATCTTATGATAAGCATATAAAAGCAGAATTTGTAGTACTTTGTAAGCATGTCATTCTGGTTCTGTTTGCTTGATCTCCCTGCAAAAGTCTTGTTTCATTCCACTAGATAGGTGGCGCTCTAACGCAGCAGACCACCCGCACTATAGACATTCAGGCAGTTTTGGGTTGCATGCATGTTCCCCGTTGTTTCATCATATATATCTGCTTCTGAATGGACTAGAAGCTCAATCTAGGTGTCTTTGAAAAGCTGGCGTCCTCTGATTTGCATCGATATATAACGTGTAATTATCAGTAGTTGAAAACATGTTTTGCCGATGATTTATCGTGCAATTTTTTTTTTCTGGACATCTGAGATATAACATTAGATTATTTCACCAAACAAGCTCACAAAAGAAAAAAAAACAAACAAAAAAGGCACATTTTTAAGAAAACAGCCTTGGGTAAGAGCAGATTTTGAGTTTTGGCGACTCGGGGCTTGCTTGAGATTTTTGTGATTCTTTTGATGATTTTATTAACTGTGGTGTTATGGTGAAAAAAAAAACTTTAAAGTCACATTCCTGAAACCGAGAGCTTTCATTTGATATATGACTTGCCTATTTAAGTGCTATGTGGAAAACGTCTATTTCTACATCACCTCTAGGTGGCGCTTATTTGTGACGCAAAGTTTTTAAGGCTTCATTTTGTTATTTTATGTAACATAAAATATGCGAAGTGATGGTATTGTATGAAAAGTTCCGATTCAAAGCTTTCGAATGATACCAAAAAGGAGTGATTTATGCACCCGCGGAATTTTACAATTTAAACCAGAACTTATTGTAAACGTTTGGCCCCGCCCACTGACCCGCCTGCCGATCTGTAGAGTTTAAGAGGTTTTAACGGAGTAAATTAAAAATACTTTTAAATATTTAAAGTTCTCATCCTCATGTTGTTTCAAACCTGTTCTTCGGAGAATCTTCACGCAGTTCTATTCCATACAAGGATGGTTGTCAAGCTCCAAAAAGGACACAAAAAACAACTAAAAGCATCATAAAGTAGTCCATGCAACTTATGCGGTATATTCCAAATCCTTGGAATAGTTTTGACGCTGACTATCACACCTGGAGTAGCGAGTTTGAATCCAGGGCATGCTGAGTGACTCCAACCATGTCTCCTTAGCAACCAAATTGGCCCGGTTGCTAGGGAGGGTAGAGTCACATGGGGTAACCAAATTGGCCCGGTTGCTAGGGAGGGTAGAGTCACATGGGGTAACCAAATTGGCCCGGTTGCTAGGGAGGGTAGAGTCACATGGGGTAACCAAATTGGCCCGGTTGCTAGGGAGGGTAGAGTCACATGGGGTAACCAAATTGGCCCGGTTGCTAGGGAGGGTAGAGTCACATGGGTTAACCAAATTGGCCCAGTTGCTAGGGAGGGTAGAGTCACATGGGGTAACCAAATTGTCCCGGTTGCTAGGGAGGGTAGAGTCACATGGGTTAACCAAATTGGCCCAGTTGCTAGGGAGGGTAGAGTCACATGGGGTAACCAAATTGGCCCGGTTGCTAGGGAGGGTAGAGTCACATGGGGTAACCTCCTCGTGGTCACTATAATGTGGTTCTCGCTCTCGGTGGGGCGTGTGGCGAGTTGAGCGTGGATGCCGCGGAGAATAACGTGAAGCCTCCACATGCGCTGTGTCTCCGTGGTAACGTGCTCAACAACCCACGAGATAATATGCGCGGATTGACGGTCTCGGACACGCAGGCAACTGAGACTCGTACAACATTTCGATTATTGCACGACAATTTTCACATATGAAAAACGCACCTTCAGCTCATATTTCAGAGCTACGTCAGAGGAGAATATTTATCGCACGTCTTGAGAAGACTTGGAATATAGCGCAGCAGTCATACGGACTACGTTTATGGTGCTTTATTTTTCCTCTTTGGAGTTTGAGAGTCAAAATCACCATCCAATTTCATTGTATGGAAAAGAGCAGCTTAGACATTCGGCCAAAATGTAATTAATCTATTTGTGATCCTCTGGGATGATTCATTCAGTTCTTACAAAAGTGCTTTACTGCTTCTGACATGCTCCAGTTGCACATGCCGATGTTTGAGGAAGCTTGATGCGTGTGGCGTCTGTTCATGTGGAATTGATGAATGCTTCTGGGATGCTTGACGCGTGCTTGTGCGTCTGCTTAGCTGTTGTAGTGTCGATTTAATGTATTTGAGAGTGACTGTAGAAAGTGCACATGCTTAAAAACAGAATTGACCATCAGACAACACGGGACTGATATCATCATGCACACAGAAGCGGGTCAAACTAGCTCTCTAGATTGCAGGCTGTTATGTTCAATTTCCTGTTATTTGTAGGGAATTTCAGCGGAGTCATCTGGGATATGAGTTCAGCTGTGTGTGTGTGTGTGTGTGAGTGTGTGTGTGTGTGTGTGTGTTATCTAGTTATACTCTTACACAAGTAAATCACTCAATTATGCAACCAAATTTCCTGCCGTGTGACTGAATGTCTGTGATTCTGCACTGGCTGGTAAATGTTCAGATTTCACTCCGCAGTAAGTGAGTGGTGTAGTGGTGGAGTTCAGCATCCTTTCACTGCGTGTTTCGAGTAAAAGTTTGATTTTACTCGTTCGGTCTTTAGATGTTTAGAAGCCGTGCACCTCAACCTTTTGTTAGCATGTGCTCTGTGGGCTTCTGTGAGCCGCTCGCTGAACCGCTGTTATTCTTAAAGAGACAGTACCGATTTTTAGCACGTGTTCACCATAGCAATGTAAATAATTTAAAATGGTACAAATGATGCATACATGGAATTTGTGCATTTTTAAAAAGCTAGAATGTTAGGGGTGTCCCGATTGGCCGATTGAGAACAACTTTGCGTTCGATACCTGTTTTTTTTTTTTTTTTTTTTTTTTTTTCTGATTATCATATCAAAAGAAAATATAATAATTAATTTTCAACATAATATTGTATTATTTTTTTATCAAAAGAAGTGCTTTTATTCAAAACCTCACAACATAATCCAAAATTGGAGTTATTTTTGTCAAATAATGTGCTGCATAACAGCATCACATATTGCTTAAATACTGTATAATACAATTATCATTGATTAACAATAATAATAATAATAATAATAATAATATAATAATTAGTAGTAGTAGTAGTAGTACAGTGAATATTTCAAAACTATAAGTAATTATATATTTCTGTCGTTCAAGCTTTTATTTTGGCGGAGCTTTTATTTTGAAATGTTTCTGTGTTATGATTGTAGCTTCTCAATCTGGAAAAGCGGGTCGCTAACTATGGAATTACCTTTGTTCCAATAATAATGAACGTAACTTTATAAAACTGAACGTAACTTTTTCAGAAACTATCAAAAATATGCCATTACAAAAGAAGAAAAACACAATGAAAATGAAAAAAATGAACTCAGTCGCACAAATGTAACCAGCTCTTCAAATAAGCTTCATTCTTTGTTAATGTTTTTCAAAGATTCGTTTTCGCAAATTGTGGATTTTGAATGCATTGCCACAGATTTCGCTTACGCTTCGCAGTTTTTCGTTTGCTGTTTTGACACAAACCTCTCGTGGGGGTTGGGCTTAACCGTGATCTACTCTGATTGGATAGTGAGCTTTTGACGGACAGGTCCTCTCTGACCTGGAAGTACAGACGTCACTCAGTGGCGCGCATATTGAAAAAATAATATTTGACCTTCGATCGTCTCAGTCTGTAAAGATGAGCTCTCAGGAGAGACACGGAGCGGCATCATCTTCCTCCTCCGCTTGTCCTTCAAGGCAGCTTGAAGTAAGTTCGTTTTTCTGAAGTAACCAATAACATCGATAAAGGTTTTATTCATGTACAGTGTGCAACAGTTCGTTGCGGGTTATTATTGTCATTCACAAGTTTGTAATGCACTGATGTTATGTCATGATGTTATCATGTAGTTCGATTGTTTGCTCTATTGTACAGTTATTATATATTATACGTCAAAAGCTCACTATCCAATCAGAGTAGATCACAGTTAAGCCCAACCCCCACGAGAGGTTTGTGTCAAAACAGCAAACAAAAACTGCGAAATCTGTGGCAGATTTCGCTAACAACGTTAGCTAACAACGTTCCCTCTAACATTTATTCATGCTGAGCAAATCCCATTTCCTTCGACCTCCTGAGAAGAATATGTTATGTAAACGTTTCGGAGCATTTTCACGAGCACAAGTGCAAATACATGAGCGCAGTATCGGGACATCCCTGTAAAATGTGCTCAAAATGAAATATAATTTAATGTGTTACTTAAAGTCATAGTTGAGTCAAAAATGACAATTCTCTCATCATTTACTCTCTCATGATATCCCAGGTGTGCTTGACTTTCTTTGTTCAGCAGATCACATTTAAAGATAAATGGTCAAATGTCTCCGCTCAGTAGGTCCTTATAATTGTCCATCCAAGTGGATGGTGACCAGACTTTTGAAGCTCCAAAAATCACAGACAGTCACCGTAAACATCACCGATACGACTTCAGCGGTTAATGGAATAGTTCACCCAAAAATGACAGTTTTAGAAGAGTATTTCAGCACTTTTGGTCCCCACAGTGCAAGTGAATGGGTGCCAACATTTTGAAGCTCCAAAAATCACACAAATCAGTATAAAAGTTATCCTTTAATCTCCATCCATTAGTGGTTTAATCCATGTCTTCTGAAGCGATATGATAGGTGTGGGTGACAAAAAGATCAATATTTATGTCCATTTTTACTATTTCCTCCCTGCTCAGGCAATCCACACTTAAACTTTCATTGTCATATTCTTCTTGTGTTTTTGGTGATTGACATTCTTCATGCATATGACCCCTACTGGACAGGAAGAAGATTATTATAAATTAATTCGAATATTGATCCGTTTTGCACCCACACATATCATAGCACTTCTGAAGATATGGATATATCCACTAGTCATATGGATTACTTTTATGCTGCCTTTATGTGATTTTTGGAGTGTCAAAGTTCTGGTCACCATTCACTTGCATTGTATGGACCTACAGAGCTGAAATATCTTCATTTGTGTTCTCCCACATGTGTGAGTACATGATGAGAGAATTTTCATTTTTGGGTAACTGTCCCTTTAATGTCTGTAAAGCGATACGATCGCTTTTGGTGTGAAAAAGATCAATATTTAAGTGGTTGCTTTTCAGCGCAACATAAATGCACACGCATAAACTCTGCTGCGTGCGTCTCTCTCTCTCCTCCGGCAGTCTGGACTGCCCTTTTATTCCTCTCCAGCTCTCACTGTGACACAGAACAGACACAGGTGTCAATCCTTACCGTTCTTCCTCTCTTGGCCTCGCTCTCCACAGATGTCACTCGGCCACGCCCCATCACCACACGGACGTAATCTCACGTTCTCCTATGTCTCTGGTGTCGTATGGATGATGTTTACACTTGACTGTCTGTGATTTTTGGAGCTTCAAAGGTCTGGTCACCATCCACTTGCATTTTAAGGACCTTCTGAGCTGAGATATTTTACTATTTTTCTTCGAATGTGTTCTGGTGAAGAAAGTCATGCACACCTGGGATAGCTTGAGGATGAGTAAATGATGATGTAAATCGGGAAAAACTTGAGTGACTCCAGTCAGGTCTCCTTAGCAACCAAATTGGCCCGGTTGCTAGGGAGGGTAGAGTCATATGGGGTAACCAAATTGGCCCGGTTGCTAGGGAGGGTAGAGTCACATGGGGTAACCAAATTGGCCCGGTTGCTAGGGAGGGTAGAGTCACATGGGGTAACCAAATTGGCCCGGTTGCTAGGGAGGGTAGAGTCACATGGGGTAACCAAATTGGCCTGGTTGCTAGGGAGGGTGGAATCACATGGGGTAACCAAATTGGCCCGGTTGTTAGGGAGGGTAGAGTCACATGGGGTAACCAAATTGGCCCGGTTGCTAGGGAGGGTAGAGTCACATGGGGTAACCAAATTGGCCCGGTTGCTAGGGAGGGTAGAGTCACATGGGGTAACCAAATTGGCCCGGTTGCTAGGGAGGGTAGAGTCACATGGGGTAACCTCCTCGTGGTCACTATAATGTGGTTCCCGCTCTCGGTGGGGCGTGTGGTGAGTCGAGCGTGGATGCCGCGGAGAATAGCGTGAAGCCTCCACATGTGCTACGTCTCCATGGTAACGCACACAACAAGTCACGTGATAAGATGCGTGGATTGACGGTCTCAGACGTGAAGGCAACTGAGATTCATCCTCCACCACCCGAATTGAGGCGAGTCACTACGCCACCACGAGGACCTCGAGCGCATTTGGAATTGGACGTTCTGATTTGGGGAGAAAAGGGGAAGAAAATCAAGCCTAATTTTACAGCCATTTAAATTTTTGTCTTTCTCGTTCACAGGCTCAAAAAGAGACGGCAGAAAGCTGCGGCTAAGCTGAACCAATCCGATCCAGAGACAAATACCGCAGTCATCTGTGAGCCCGCTCCTATTGGACCGCTTCAGGAGAAGAATCCAGAAGGGGAGGAGCCTGGAAAAACCAAGAGAGACCACAATGACCAATCAGGTGATCAATTATTGCACAAATATCTTCCTCAACGTGACATGTTTTGGCCGGCAGGATTTAACTTTATCCATCAACATTTGCATTGTGAGCATGTAAGTCCTTAAAAAACAATTGTCAGTATTTCGTCATTAATTTTAGTCCGTTTAACTCTGACTAAAATGGCAAATAATTTTAGTAATTGAAAATATCTTTGTTGACGATAATGTGCAAAATGACAAAAACGTTTGTCAAACTGTAACGGATCAAACTTTAATTCAAATATTCAAACATTTCAAATGATTTTTTTTCTTAATTTAAACATGTATCGGCCACGCCTCTAAACACACCTTTTAAAACTAGATATTTTTTATACATTTTTATTAAATTGTACAATTTGATATTCTAAAGGAGGTATTAATTTTATTTTAGAAATATTTTTTGTATTTATTTGATTTAATTATATTGTGCATCGGCCTGCTAGCGGCCCACCGGGAAAAGTCCCGTGTTTCCTGATTTCTGATTCAATGCTGATTTTGAGGCCTCAAGTTATCTCAGGTGGACTTAAACGGTAATAATTGTCTTCTAAATTATTGATGTATGTTTTCAGATGACCAAATTAAAACACACAGTCGGACCAAGAAAGAGAGATGTAAACCTCCAGGAACCGTAGCGTATACTGTGAGTTATCTAGACTGCACTTAAACTAACGGACACATTTACTGCATGCAACACGCACGCACTCGCGCGCAAATGCGCACACACACGTTCACTCTCATACACGCACACAGACTCACACTCATACGCGCGCGCACACACACACTCATACACACACGCTCACACTCATACACGTGCACACACACACGCACACTCATACACGCTTACACAGACTCACACGCACACTCATACATGCGCACACACACACTCACGCACACAGACTCACACTCATACGCGCACGCACACACACACTCATAGACGCACACACACACACACTCACACAGACTCGCACTCATACACGCGCACACACTCATACGCGCACGCACACACACACTCATACGCGCACGCACACACACACTCATACACGCACACACAGACTCACACTCATACGCACACACACACGCACACTCATACATGCGCACACAGACTCGCACTCATACGCGCGCACACACACTCATACGCGCACACACACACACATGCGCGCGCACACACACTCACAATCATACACGCGCACACAGACTCGCACTCATACGCGCACACTCATACGCGCACACACACACACATGCGCGCGCACACTCACAATCATACACGCGCACACAGACTCGCACTCATACGCGCACACTCATACGCGCACACTCATACGCGCACACACACACACACACTCATACGCGCACACACACACACTCAATAGCGAACACACACTCACAATCATACACGCGCACACAGACTCGCACTCATACGCGCACGCTCATACGCGCACACACACACTCATACATGCACTCGCACTCGTACACGTGCACACACTCGTACACGTGCACACACTCGCACTCGTACACACTCACACTCATACA
This sequence comes from Moxostoma hubbsi, assembly GCA_032164185.1. Lineage (NCBI taxonomy): Eukaryota > Metazoa > Chordata > Actinopteri > Cypriniformes > Catostomidae > Moxostoma > Moxostoma hubbsi. Next base: position 1,869,084 of record JAVLUX010000022.1, read on the forward strand.
GGCGCACACACGCGCACACTCATACACGCTTACACAGACTCGCACTCATACACGCGCTCACACTCGCACTTGTACACGTGCACACACTCATACACGTGCACACACTCACACTCATACACGCACACGCGCACACAGACTCAGGCACACACACGCACACTCATACACTCATACGCGCGCACACACACTCACAAACATACACGCGCGCTCATAAACGCGCACACACTCATACACGCGCACACACTCATACACGCACAGACACTCATACATGCGCTCACACTCGCACTCGTACACGCTCATACACGTGCACACACTCGCACTCATACACACTCACGCTCATACAGGCGCACACACACGCGCACACAGACTCAGGCGCGCACACACACGCACACTCATACACGCTTACACAGACTCACACTCATACACGCGCTCGCACTCGTACACGTGCACACACTCATACACGTGCACACACTCACACTCATACACGCGCACACAGACTCAGGCGCACACACACGCACACTCATACGCGCGCACACACACTCAATAGCACACACACACACACACACACACTCACAATCATACACGCGCGCTCATACACGCGCACACTCATACACACGCACACACTCATACACACGCACACACTCATACACACGCACACACTCATACACGCGCACACACTCATACACGCGCTCACAATCGCACTCATACACGCGCGCGCACACTCATACACGCGCGCGCACACTCATACACGCGCGCGCGCACTCATACACGCGCGCGCACACTCATACACGCGCACACACTCGCACTCGTACACGCGCACACACTCATACACGCGCACACACTCACACTCATACAGGCGCACACAGACTCACACTCATACACGCACACTCATACACGCGCTCGCGCACACACTCCTACACGTGCACACACTCACGCTCATACATGCGCACACAGACTCGCACTCATACGCGCACGCTCGTACGCGCACACACACACATTCATACGTGCACAAACACACACATTCATACGTGCACACACACACACATTCATACGCGCGCACACTCACAATCATACACGCGCACACACTCGTACACGCGCACACACTCACAATCATACACGCGCACACACTCGTACACGCGCACACACTCGTACACGCGCACACACTCGTACACGCGCACACACTCGCACTCGTACACGCGCACACACTCATACACGTGCACACACTCGCACTCATACACACTCGCACTCATACACACTCACACTCATACACGCGCACACACTCATACACACTCGCACTCGTACACGCGCACACACTCATACACGTGCACACTCGCACTCATACACACTCACACTCATACACGCGCACACACACGCGCACAGACTCAGGCGCACACACACACGCACACTCATACATGCTTACACAGACTCACACTCATACATACACGCACACACACACACACATACACACGCTCACACTCGCACTCCTACACGCGCACACACTCATACACGTGCACACACTCACACTCATACACGCACACGCGCACACACAGACTCCGGCGCACACACACACACGCACGCTCATACACGCTTACACAGACTCGCACTCATACACGCGCGCTCATACATGCGCACACACAGACTCACACTCATACGCGCACGAACACACACACTCGTACGCGCGCGCGCGCACGCACGCACGCACTCACTCTCATACACACACACACAAACACACATCTAGGTGTTTTGGACTCTTGTAAATAAACTCTTCTGCTTGTGTTTTTCTATGCCTTTACCCGAATAAATCTGAATGTTTTCTACAGGTTGGACCAAAAGATACTTTGAACTGTATTGCTCTGAAATTCAACATTACTCCCAATAATCTGGTGCATCTGAATCGTCTCTACTCACAAAGTGTTGTGCCTGGACAGGTGAGTTTCACACGCGTGCACTTTCTGATGCTTCTGAGCCAGTGATTACTGAAATAATAATATATGTATTTTTAATTATCTGAATCGTAGCATTTATTATATATTATATATGCTGCATTTAAAATTATTTTACATATTATTTACAAATTATATTTATAATTATAAAATGTTTTTTATGGAATTTTAGACATTTTTAAAAGGAAAACGAGACAAAAACACTTAATAACAGCAGGATTTTTTACAGTGAATTTCTTTACTGAATTAAACTTAATAAAAAGTATTTTTCACTTTTAATTCCGTGAATTTTTAAAAGATGACTTTCCTCTTTATTGTTAGTAAACATATTTAATGCAACCTTTTAAGTCGGGGCACAAGCTGAATAATCGGTTAAGAGCTGATGATCAATCGTTGCAATAATCATCCGATTAGTCGTTCGATTAATCGATTATCATAATAATTGTTAGTTGCTGCTCGACTTTAAAACCACTTTGTATTGTAGCAATGCTCAACTTGCCTGCTGCCAGTATATAATGTATATGATATATGTATTTTTAATTATCTTAATCATAGCATTTATTATTTTAAAAATTATATTTATTTGGGGGGCTTTTCTTACTAATATTGATATGCAAAAAATTGCGATTTAATTCGATTAATCGGCACATGTATTTAATTCAATAAAAAATAACATTAAAAAAAATAAATAAAATATATATATATATATATATATAATTTATTTTTTTTTAAATGACCTGAACATGTTTTTGTGATATTCAGTTAAATTGTTTTGCATGAAAACATGAGGTTGAAAATGTAAAATCTTTTTGTTGACGTAAGAGTACAATTATGGGTACTTTGGGACAGTCAAATCTTGTTTTCGAATTTTAACTGGGTTCGTCTGACAACAGAATTCCCACATCTTCCGTGAATGAATTGCCTTTAGAATGTTGAGGAGCCATGAAACACTATTACAGCCAAACACACTTGCTGCAGCTAACGGTTATGATTATTAGAACGATTAATCGACTATCAGGGTGATTATTGCTATGATTAATTGACTATCGGGGCGATTATTGTTATGATTAATCGCCTACCGGGGGTGATTACTAGAGCGATTAATCGCCTATCGGGTGATTACTAAAACGATCAATCGACTATCGGGGTGATTACTGTTACGATTAATCGACTATCGGGGTGATTACTGCTACGATTAATCGACTATCGGGGTGATTACTGGAACGATTAATCGACTATCGGGGTGATTACTGGAACGATTAATCGACTATTGGGGTGATTATTGCAGCGTTTAATCGACTATCGGGGCGATTACTGCAGCGTTTAATTACTATCGGGGTGATTACTGCAGCGTTTAATCGACTATCGGGGCGATTACTGCAACGATTAATCGCCTATCGGGTGATTACTAAAACGATCAATCGACTATCGGGGTGATTACTGTTACGATTAATCGACTATCGGGGTGATTACTGCTACGATTAATCGACTATCGGGGTGATTACTAAAACGATCAATCGATTATCGGGGCGATTACTGCAATGATTAATCGACTATCGGGGTGATTATTGCAGCGATTAATTACTATCGGGGTGATTACTGCAACGATTAATCGACTATCGGGCGATTACTGCACCGATTAATCGACTATCGGGGCGATTACTAGAACGATTAATCGACTATCGGGGCGATTACTGCAATGATTAATCGACTATCGGGGTGATTATTGCAGCGATTAATCGTCAGCTCTTAACCGACAATGCAGCTTGTGCCTCAAGTTAAGAGGTTGTATTGATACTGAAGGAATCTCAAACATATCCTGTTATCAAGTGTATTTTTTCTCAAGCGTTTTGCCTCTCGATCCTTAATCCCCACAGAAACTGTTTGTCCCTGATGTGGACCAATCAGAATGCAGTTCTCAGGTCAATGGCTCCTCTAACCCAATCACGACAGAGTCATCAGAGGAGTCGTTGAAGGTAAAACGGGTGCTTAAAGTCACCGTAACGTGGATGAACGGTTGTTAATGTCATGTAACTGTTTCTCCAAGCATCACGAATCAAAGGGGTTTTTATATTTCTGCTGACTTTGATCAAACGGAAGTAATCTCTCTGTGATGTGTCTGGCAGGATGGCGAATCGAGCGGCAGATCTGGACGTCCCCTGCAGCGGGAACTATCCCCGCTGTCTGAAGACGAGAGTCCAGCGATGGTTAAATTCATCAAGATGAGCTGCAAATACTTCACTGACGGCATGGTGAGCATTGCTAGCATCAAATCATTGATTTCAAAGCTCAGGTTCAGGTTTGTGTGCCACGGTGGTCGACTAATCGACTAGTCATCCAACAATTGCGAGTCTAATGAGTCTAATGGGGCTTTTCCACTGCACGGTACAGCTCGACTTAACTCCGCTCGCTTTTTGGGGGTTTTCCACTGTGGATCCTGGTGCCTGGTGCTTTATTTAGTACCGCCTCGGTCGAGTCTAACGCCCCGTCTGCCGGCAGGTCATCCCCATTTATCTGGATGAGGGAGGGGGCGAGGGGAGGGAAACATTTTAAAAAGAGAGGGAAAGGCCAACACGGAGTGGCAGTGGAAGAGAGACGCCGTAGCTTGGTCCTCGGCCAGTCCTCCACCCTCCAACGGACGATAGCTGCGCCTCACTGGACGGATCCGAGGCAGTCCTCCAGCCCCTGGAGGGCGGAACGCCCCGCCGAGTTCTTGGGAAACAGAAGGGGGTCTCCCCCCGCCCCTGGCAGCGGTTCTCCTGCTCCAGGCGGTCGGCCAGGAGCCACTCCCTGCTCCTGGTCGGCGGTTTCATACCCCGCCGAGTTTCATCGGCTGGTAGGGGTCTTCCCCGCACATGGCAGAGGTTCTCCTGCTCCAGTCGGCTAGGCGCCCCTTCTCCCTTCGCGGTGGCCGTTCGTCCGCTCTCAGGTGGCCGGTCTTCTCCGTTGGGGTGGATGGTAATGGCGAGTACTCTACTATGGCGCATCCCTCCATAAGCAACTTAAAGAAAAAGACAAGGGACTCAGTTCAGTTCAACATCTGCAGTGGCGCGATGACTTTACCAATTGATGATTGGCTCTTTGATTTAGAAGGTGGGACTTATTCCGCCATATCTGTGTTTTGACAGATGACGTAAACCGAAGTGCATTATTGGTGTCTGCGCGATTGAGATATTGCAGTTGGAGTTCATCTAAAATCTATAGTCAGACCCGTCTCGGAGAGCACAGATGACCGCAATATAGTGATGCTAACGTCAGCGGCCGTGGCACTGAACGAGCAATCGTTATTGTAGTTCAAAAGGGAACGTACAACAAGTACACGTATAATTTGACCCGCCCTGATGAACTAATGTACGCTGTTATGCCAATGGAGGGGGGAAAATGGTCATGAAAAACGAAATTGCGACTGATTTTGGTGCATGAAACTTGACTAGCATAAAAAGCTTGATTTGTTGAATTTCTGATGTTGCATTGGTTGCGTGTGCTGCAGGGCGTCGTTGGAGGGGTGATGATTGTAACGCCCAATAACATCATGTTTGACCCGCACAAGTCTGATCCTCTGGTGATCGAGAATGGCTGTGAGGAGTACGGCCTCATCTGTCCGATGGAGGAGGTGCTGTCTGTGGCGCTGTATGACGACGTGTCCCGTATGAAGCTTAAAGACACGCTGCCATCGTAAGGAACCACCTGATTGTTTTCCAACATTTTTGTCATGTCCCACGTCTTTAGCTCTCGCTTGCATATCCGAGATGGAATAATATTTTGCATATAGAAAATAAAGATTAATTTGAGGACAGAATTAAAGGAATATTCCAGGTTCAATACAAACTTTGATTATTTAGCAAAAATGGCCGCATTACCCCCCCCCCCCTGGGAATCACCTTCCTGGATATCAGTAACTGCATTAATTAATTAATTAATTATAATTTCACAAATCCGCTATTTAATGTACAATGTACATTTTTGATGTCATGACATTGATATAATTGTTAAATCAGTTATATGTGTTTTAATAGTTGCAATGTTAATTTCAGATGTCTGTAATGTGATTTTGAAATCAACCAATCAAAAATGAGCATTTTTACTAGCTGTGTTTTCGGTTGTTTCTGTCAGGGGAAAAAAGGCCAAAAGTTTTGGCAGTGACATCAATTTTGTGATTTGGAAAGTTTTCGGCTTCAGTTGTTGTGGTGTTGATTCACATTGTTTCTAGATTATTGTGCAGAGTGATCAGATGCATTTTAAATAATTGCAAAAAGCTTCATTAGCCAAAAAAATTTAACTTTATCACAAAAACCCAAATTTCACTTTTTTTTTTTTTTGGTCCTGGCACAAAATGACCAGCTAACAACATTTCACTCATCATATCAGCAGCACCTGGGAAAGTGTGAATGAGTACTAGTCATGTGACATCACTCGATCATTCTGATTGGATTATAAGAGCAGACTGATCGCTATAAAGGAGGGAAGAAGTGCCTCACATGCAAGGAAATGTGCAAGGAAGTGAAGCATCCTGAGACCATCCATGTGTGGTGTTGCTCTTCATCACAGGGAGTGGGCTCGCTCACAATCCTGCACAAAAACACGGCCATGAATAAAGAATGGGATCAAAACAACGTCCTGCAAGAGCAACTTCGCCCAACGATCCAGGAGCAATGTGGTGATGATCCGTGCATTTTCCAGCATGATGGAGCACCATGTCACAAGGCAAGAGTGATAATGAAGTGGCTCAGAGATCATTACATTGACATTTTGGAATAAAAAATTATTAATAATGTGTAGCTCAATTGAATCACAGCTAGTAAAAATGCTCATTTTTGATTGGTTGATTTGATTGATGTTAGATTTGTTACTTCAGATATCAATAAATTAATAAGCAATTAAAGATATCTGAAAAAGGCTCTTTCTAGTTACTCACATTACTGATATCTGAAATTAACATTGCAACTATTAAAACACCAATTACTGATTTTAACAACTCAATTTTTACTAGCTTTAATTCAATTGTTTATATCAGGAATGGATATTTGTATTGGCAAAAAGGTCATTTATGTATTGATATAAAAAATAAATCCTGTTTTCATTGTAATGATGTAAAAAATATTACTTAAGCCGTACAGAGCTGATTTGTGAAATTATTTTAACTAGTCTAAAATTGTATCTAAATATCTATTATCGCGGTTACAGATTAAAGAATTACAATTTTTTACTAGTTAAAATTCTGTTTGACATCAACTATGGGTTTTCCGTGGGTAATAAGGTCATTTTTGATAAAGAATTAACATTTTTACTAGTGCAAATGTAATTACTGATATTTTAATAAGTTAATTCAATGGTTTATATCAGGAATGGATCTGTAATTACGCTGTAATTATGATCAAACATCCATCAAAATGATAATATTTTTGTATATTTTAATAGTTTGTGTATTTTGTATGTTAGTCCTGTTTCTCTCTTTGTCACACAAAAAAAGCAAGAATATATAAAGCTTTTCAAATTAATTACTGTAATTAAATTACTTTTTCATTGAAAATGCAAAGTAAGGGATTACTCTCAATTACCTCTGATGTAATTACGTTAAATACTGTTTAGAGACTATAAAGCAATTCTATATAAAACAATAGTGAGTTTAACGTCTAATGTTAAAATTATGTTTTCTAGTTTAACGCCGGCCCTTTAAATTCTTTGGCCAGTTCATGAATAATTAATGTGATTTATTTGAAAGGATTAACAGGACTGTTTCATATCTATCCTTGTGTTTTTCATCAGGTCGAGGTTGTTAGAAAGAAGACCGTAATCTAATTACACTGTAGAAGATGTAATTAGTAGTTAGTAATTAATTACTTTTTAGAGTAACTTATATTGAACCTGGAACCGTCTTCTGCTCGTCTCTCCATCTACATTTTCATTCTGTCTATTGTTTCATCATTGAAGTTCTTTTTACACCAGATATAATTTAACGTTTTATCATTTTAAGTTTTGTTTTCATTGTCATTTTTTTGTTTTTTTCTCTTTAATTTCACCATCTTCCCTTCATGATGATGATGATGATGATGATGATGATGATGATGATGATGAAAATGACCCCTGTTTACCGTGGCAGTGATGAACCCCAGGATCTCTGTCCGTTATATAGGCCAGGCGAGTGGGAGGAGCTTCCCTCCGAACGCGACCTGAACCCTTTTAGCCGTTACGAGGCACTCGGACACCCAAACCAACCAATCATTTTAGACGATTTCGAAACCGCCACCTCTGAGATCTCGGAGTGTAACATCGCAGACAAATCGCCATCGGACGAAGGTTTTACCGAACTGGAACCGCTACAGAGCGACTCGAACACTTTATGGCACAGCCAGGAGGGGGCGTCGCTGTACGACGACTCCGAACAGAGGCAAACGCGCACGTGCACGCCCTCGGACCTAATTGACGAAACTGTGATGTCTTCTAACGCTGAGAGAGAGGAGGAAGTCGAAGACGAAGGACTTCGTTCCACGGAAGACGACGCGGAGCTGCTGCAATCCGTTCCGGATCGGTTAGATGCTTTAGAAGCAGAAGATGTGGCTGAAACGTTAGTAAACGGTGTCTCGCCGAAAGAGGCGACCGCAAAGGACCAAAAAAGGAAGTTGAGCTGCCATGGAGTTGCAAAGGACTCTGGGAAATGTAGTTCTCCTGGACCAAATGTTGACACAGAGGGTCGAAAGGAAAGCAAGGGACCGGATTCCGCTGTCGAGCTCTCCGAAGTGCAGAAACGCAGACGGGCCAGTGAGGACGAGATGAAGTCATGGCTACTGAAACGGATGCAGGTGCCAATCAAAGGTGAGTACACATCAGATTTTATTAAAAATGTCACTTTTTTTGGTTTCAAATCCTATTTTGTGCTTTTAGTAAAACGTCTGTCACTTAGTACTCAAACTCATATTTCGGAAGAGCAAGAAAAATCGTCTGGTCTGTGATATGTGTCGTTTAAGAGCGGATCTCTCACTGATTTACAGACTTGCTGCTGTCCGCTGAAGAGAAGAGCAAAGCTCCGCCCATGTTCCTCTGCTTCAAAGTGGGCAAGCCAATGAGGAAGTCCTTCGCCATTGGTCAGACTTCTAGCCCCGCCCACTCACACGTCAGACGGGTGCGGCAGCCAGAGTACTGGTTTGCTGTGCCACAAGAAAGGTATGGAAAGAACCCATGAAGTTTTCTAAACGTTGATTCACGATCCGGCCTAATGTGCCTTTGGGAAAAAAAGCTGCTGTCTGTGTGGCATTTATTATTATTTTTTTTATATTTATGTTTTTGTACAAATATATTATAAATAATATAATATTTCTCTGTCTGTGTATCTAAAATAGTTTGTCAGTTCATTTTATCTGAAATGTCTGTCTGTCTGTCTGAAATGTCTGTCTGTCTGTCTGAAATGTCTGTCTGAATGTCTGTCTGTCTGGAATGTCTGTCTGTCTGAAATGTCTGTCTGTCTGAAATGTCTGTCTGTCTGAAATGTCTGTCTGAATGTCTGTCTGTCTGTCTGAATGTCTGTCTGTCTGAATGTCTGTCTGTCCGTCCGAATATCTATCTGTCTGAATATCTGTCCGTCCGAATATCTATCTGTCTGTCCGAATATCTATCTGTCTGAATATCTGTCCGTCCGAATATCTGTCTGTCTGTCTGAATGTCTGTCTGTCTGTCTGTCTGTCTGAAATGTCTGTCTGTCTGTCTGAATGTCTGTCTGTCTGTCTGAAATGTCTGTAATGTCTGTCTCTCTTTCTGAAATGTCTGTCTCTCTTTCTGAAATGTCTGTCTCTCTTTCTGAAATGTCTGTCTGTCCGTCTGTCTGAATGTCTGTCTGTCCGTCCGAATATCTGTCCGTCCGAATGTCTGTCTGAATATCTGTCTGTCTGAATATCTGTCTGTCTGTCTGAATATCTGTCTGTCTGAATATCTATCCGTCTATCTGTCTGTCTGTCTGAATATCTGTCCGTCCGTCTGAATGTCTGTCCGTCTGTCTGTCTGAATAACTGTCTGTCTGAATAACTGTCCGTCCATCTGTCTGTCTGAATAACTGTCTGTCTGTCCGAATAACTGTCTGTCTGTCCGAATATCTGTCCGTCTGTCTGTCTGAATAACTGTCTGTCTGAATATCTGTCCGTCCGTCTGAATGTCTGTCTGAATAACTGTCTGTCTGAATAACTGTCCGAATGTCTGTCTCTTCCGAATGTCTGTCCATCCATCTGTCTGTCTGAATAACTGTCTGTCTGAATAACTGTCCGAATGTCTGTCTCTTCCGAATGTCTGTCTGTCCGTCCAAATATCTGTCTGTCCGAATATCTATCCGTCTATCTGTCTGTCTGTCTGAATATCTGTCTGTCCGAATATCTGTCCGTCCGAATGTCTGTCCGAATATCTATCCGTCTATCTGTCTGTCTGTCTGAATATCTGTCTGTCCGAATATCTGTCCGTCCGAATATCTGTCTGTCTGTCTGAATATCTATCCGTCTGTCTGTCTGTCTGTCCGAATATCTGTCTGTCTGTCCGAATATCTGTCTGTCCGAATATCTGTCCGTCCATCCAAATGTCTGTCCGTCTGTCTGTCTGAATATCTGTCTGTCTGTCTGAATATCTGTCTGTCTGTCTGAATATCTGTCTGTCTGAATATCTGTCTGAATATCTGTCTGTCTGTCTGTCTGAATATCTGTCTGTCTGTCAATCACTCTTTTTGTTATTTTTGTTCATTCTATCTGAAATATCGTCCTATCTGTCGGTCTATCTCTATATCTGTCTGTCTGTCTGTCTGTCTGTCTTAAATATGTTATACATTACTGTATACTGTTATTCATATTCATGAACGTGATTAAATATTCTTCCTTGTGTTTATTTACTGAAAAGCAGGTGAAAACATGCCTTGAGTATTTACATTTTATTGTATTTTCAGTAAATAATTCATCCATCAGCGGTCAAACTCGCGCGAGCAATGCGAGGCGAACATTTTCTTCGCGTTGTATGTGAACGCACCTTAAGAATATGGCTGAACTGAAGCCGTTCTGTAAGGAAGAACCAAAGTTCCTCCTGGACGTTGTGCAGCTATAATCCGAAACGCTTTGAGCGATCGATCAGTTATTAAAATCCAAGGGTACGCTTACTTTTTCCACAGCACTGCGAATGTTTAATGGGATGCGTTCAATAAAGACATGAAAGATTATACGTGTGTGTGTGTGTGTGTGTGTGTGTGTGTGTGTGTGTGTGTCGTTCGCTTAAGCATGTTGTGTTTGTCTATACTTGTGACTTTGATAATGATGAGCTCAAAACGAGGTCATTCCAAAGGGTTCACATACTTTTTCTCGCCACTGTATACTGCATATATTCACATGCATGCCCTCTTCTGTCTTCAGGGTGGATCACCTGTACTCGTTCTTCATCCAGTGGTCTCCGGACGCGTACGGTAAAGACGCTCATGAGCAGGGTTTCGTGGTGGTGGAGAAAGACGAGCTCACCATGATCGATAACTTCTTCAGTGATCCGGTTCCTCGCAGCTGGGAGGCGAGTTAACAATGCACGCTGCTCACTGACACGATTGCAATCTGATAATCACACAAAGTGTGTTTGTTCTGTAGATCATCACGATTAATGAAGCAAAGAGACGTCAGAGCTTCAGCTTTGAGGATGAAGAACTTCTCGATCTTCTGCCTGTGTTGATGGACTCCAGCACGCTCCTGGATGACATGCACGTTGAGAAGGCGAGCGCGCACGCACACACATGCACGCGCACACACACATGCACGCACGCACACACATGCATGCGCGCACAGATGCACGCACACGCATGCGCGCACACGCATGCATGCACGCACACACATGCACGCACACGCATGCGCACATGCACACACATGCACGCACACACACACATGCACGCACGCGCACACACACTCGAGCATGCATGTAACCGTTCATGTTTGAAAGTCCATTGACAAACGGCCTTCACAACACGCTTTAACTTTAGTAATGTGATTGTTTTTCCCGAGTAGTATCTAGTGGAATGTGATTGGACCGTAAAATCTAAGCTATGATATTATTGGTTCATATTTTGCCTGCCCGCACGATCCTGGTGACATCAGCAGAAAAGAAAAGTTGTTTCAGAGTTGCAGATATTTGGTATTTTTTATATGAACGATTATGTAGACGGTAGAATAACATGCACTCATTGAACCTGTATTAAGAACGCGAGTATTCAATTTTGATTTATGTCTTTGGCAGTTGGCGTCCCGTATGCCGGCGCGCGTTCAGGGGTATCCATGGCGACTGGCGTACAGTACGGTGGTGCATGGAACCAGTTTGAAAACCCTGTACAGAAACCTGTTGGAGCTGGACTCCCCGGTGCTGCTGGTCATTAAAAACATGGACAACCAGGTACTCACTAGGGATGTACTCGACTAATCGACTAATCAAGTACTCGCTGTGCTTTAAATATTCGACTATTCGAATATGGCCATTTGATTGGCTTTTGTGCCTTTACCTGCCGTGGGTGACGATGTCTCGTCTTTAGAATTGCTCTGATTGGTTCAGTTAGTTGTTGACGCAAGATCTGCTCCGGACGTTTGTGTCCGATCTGCATCCTGGTTCAAAATAACGTTATCGAGATTCAATTATTTGGCTTTTCTGTGCATTCTGCTGTCTCATTTGACTATTATCACTATGTTCTCCTGCAGGTTTTCGGAGCGTTTTCCACTGATCCGTTTAGAGTGAGTGAATACTGTTACGGGACGGGAGAGACTTTCCTCTACACGTTCTGTCCTGAGATCAAGGTGTGTGTTTATCTGCGCGGGATGCACTTATAGTGACAAAATTGCTGGAAAACTGGGATCATCCCACCAAGTTCGGGATCTCTAGGGCAGAAAAAAAATGTATAATAAAAAAAAATATGAGAAATGTTTTTAGCGTCTTTAGTGTGGGGACCCCTAATGATGCATTCCAGAACGTATACACTAAATATTAGAGGTCGACCGATGGTGGATTTTGCCGTTACCGATAACTACGGTGGTGGAAAAGGCCAATAAATGCTTCATCGGCCGATCTACACAATAATAATAAAAAAATACACGCATACATTGAGGCTGAAAATGAATAAAATCATAAAATCGGTTTATTGTGCAACCTAAATCCCAATACAATGGGGACTCTTATTTTGAAATTACTTGGATTTGGCTCCGTTACAATGCTCTGTGTGTAAGTATTTACCAAATAAAGCTTTGTATAACCTATAGATTCAACAGATGATGAGTTTTACACATAATATTTATATTTGACAATCAGTTGGAGATTTATTATGAGGGCTTGTTTAAGGATGTACACCTGCGTCAGACATGCTTGTGTAGCGTCAGACATGCTTGTGTAGCGTCTCGGGTGTGTTGCTTCATAAACGCACATTATTAGGTCACCATGTCAAGTTAAATATAGTTTAATACTCAATCTTTAAACACATCTTGAGATCTCTTAGTTCAGATTTGCGCTTCATCAAGTGTTTTGAACGCAAGAATGTAACGCATGTTTGTGTTGTTCTGCTGAAGTGTTTCTTCACTGTATAAACTGTGTGTTGCTCATACAGCTGAAGTTTCACTTACTGCCCCCTGGAGTAAACAGGTGGTACTACAAGCATTTCTCAGGAATCTTCATTATTACAGTCCGGGGGCATTGCGTTTAATTGCGTTATTTATTTGAATGTGTTATTTTTAATAAAATTAATTGCACTGAATTAACGCGTTAAATCGACAGCCCATATGTGTGTGTGTGTGTGTGTGTGTGTGTATATATATATTTATTTATTGTGTGTGTGTGTGTGTGTGTGTGTGTGTATATGTGTGTGTGTGTATATATATATATATATGAAAATAAAATAACGTCAACTATCGGCATATTTTTACCCCGATAACCAATAAATCCAAAAAGCAACTATCAGTGTCGATTAATCTGTAAAACCGGTCTACCTCTACTAGATATACTGTAGGTATTGTCCTAACTGAAGAACCACATGTGTTTTATTGTTAATAACAGTGTATTTTTGGACTCAATTTGAAAAAATGTTAAATGTATTTTTAAATAAATGTACATTTCAAGTTGTTACATTTTAACAATTTGTGCATGGAGCCACATTTAGAGCCCCATATCTCTGGGATTTAACCATACATGGCCTTATAAATAAAGATACAAAAATAAAAGTTTGTTTTGAACCAGCATCTAAAAGCATATTAAGATATCTTTAATACTTCTAGAGTTATAGGCGCTCAAACTTTGGAAAATCAACACAAAAAGTGTTTTCCCCCATTTTTGGACTCACACCATTGGCGTATAATACAACGAGAGGTGCTGAAGTCACCTGATATTAATAATACACCTCACAATCTCTGTGTACACATAAAATCATGACGCTGACACCTTCCTACGGTGGTTTATTTGACCTGTAGTTTGACATTTAATTGCCCTTTTGACCCCCGCCCTACATAATAATGGAATGCTCCGTAAATATTTGTCCATTTGTATTTAATAGTTAGGCTTTCTTCATCGTGCATGTTTATCTTTCGTTAAAAAAAAAAATTTGAACAAAATCAAGAATTTATGTTGGGACGTTTATGAAATTAGGTTGATTTTGACATTTAAATAATCATATTTTTTCAAGTTGGGGTCAGTCGAGTGGTGAAAGGGAGTGACGTTTGCCTGTGCAAAAGTTGCCGCCATAATGCTAGGTTGTTTAGGGTGGTTGCCAGGGCATTGCTAGGTGGTTGCTTTGGTGTTCTGGATGGTTGCATAATGACCCAAGTTAAAAGAGGTCTCTATATGTTCAGGTGTACCGCTGGACCGGTGAGAACTCTTACTTTGTGAAAGGAAACATAGACTCTCTCCAGATCGGAGGCGGCGGGTGAGTGCAGCAACACGCAAACATCATGCATGCATGTGTGTGTCCCTCACGGTTGTGTGTTTAACACTCAAATGTTCTCTTCTCAGAGGATGTCTAGGTCTGTGGCTGGACGCCGACCTTTACCACGGTACCACATCCAAATGCTCCACCTTCAACAATCTGCCGCTGTCCTCCAAACAGGACTTCATCGTCCAGAACCTGGAGGTGTGGGCGTTCCAATGAGCGCGTGCATGGACGCCGTTATATACCTGCCTTCACTGTGAAACACGCCACACTTGGCACGGCACACCTGTTCGCTCTACCCGACGCCCGTATGCGGGCGTAGCTACTTCCTGTATTGTACGAGCTGTCCGACCCGGTGTGGCTTAAAATGGGGATGTGCTTGATGATGTCATACATGGCAAAGCCTGACCCGAGTTCTCTAGAGGTTTGTTTGGACTTTAAGAACGTCAAGAGGGAAGTTTGTGTGCTGCCTTAACCTTCGATTGAAACCGCTATCCCAGCATGCAATTCTCTTTACAAGATGTTCTCCCGCTGAATTAATCAATATATAAACACATATGTCAATGCAAATGAAATAATTTTGGACTGTTTATGATATCTGGGAAGTGTTCAAAGCTGAAGATCTTCTAAAAACAAAAAACTAATTTGCACCGTTTGGTGGCCAAATCAACAAACGTATTAAGTTCGTGACTTTTAATGTTTACGTTTAAGAGCGCCAAGAATGGCTTAAATTATATCGAAATGTTCACCGCTGAAAATTTTTTATTTGTATCATCTATGACGACAAAATATCAATTTTCGCCATTTTTATTGCGTCTCGACCAGTCGCTCGGAAGTGTTTTTTTGTTTACAGCAACGTGTTTTGTTGCATATTTTCATGTTTGTTTGAAAAGGGTGCAAGGAATGACGTTAACGTGCACGTATGAATATTTCGTTAGATTTAGTAGGTGGTCTCTAAGATGGCAAAACCCCAATTTCTCCCATTCGGTGGCCAAATCCATTGCATCAGCGCCAGTTGTTGCAATAGAAGTGTTTTGTTTACAGTGTGGCGATTTTGACCCGTTTAGTTGCCGTATTTTCACGTTTGTTTGAAAAGAGCGCAAGAAATCTTACGAGATGTTCATAGAAGATACAAGCTACAGTTTGTCAAACAAGCAACTATTTTTCGCCAAATCCATTGCGTCACGGATGGTCGCTTTTAATTGAAAGCGCATTTTAATTTCATTTACATCGTGGAAATTTTGTGTTTTTTTTGATGTTTTCGTTTCATTTGGGAATTGCAAATTATGTGGAAATGTTCCTCGTTGGACAACTCGTGGCTTGTATTTTCTGAGAAGACAAAATGCCAATTATCGGCTTGTGCCTTCAAAGACGACAAAACCCCAATTTCTGCCGTTTGGTGGCCAAACCCATTACGTCAGGGCCAGTTGTTCGAATAGGAGTATTTGTTGGGGGTTTGACCTCCTTAATTGCCGTATTGTCCGCAAGGAATGGTCCAAATGACACTGACGATATGTTACGACATCTTCGTAGAAGATACAAGCCACAAGTTGTCATTTAAGCAACCGTTTTACGCCATTCGGTGGCCAAATCCATTGCGTCAGGGCCAGTGGCTTGATTAGAGCGGACATTGGTCAAATTCATTACATCAGGGACAGTGTGGTGGCTTGTGGTGATTTGAGTTGTGTCTTGTTCATTTGAAGAGAGAGAATGTAAGAAATGTCGTAAATGATACGACAACTCATGGCTTGTGTCTTATAAGGTGACCGTAACCATTAAAGTTCGGGCAAGGAGGCGGGAACCGGCTGAAAAATCAACATAAACTTATAATGATATAAATGAACTTAAAACAACATAAAACATAAGGATAGACGTGCCCGCGTGCGTCACTCGAACTGGCGTCTCCTGCTGCCACTTATCTCTCTGTTCCGCTCATTCGGCGCCGGCCGTGCTCCGCCAAGGCCCCGGCACACACCTCGCCTGCCCGATTGAAGATGGGGCGCCACCAGTCTGACTAACCCCTCCACTCTTATGCTGCCCCTCCAGCCGGTGGCCACCCCGCCTCTTATGGGGAGAGGGAAAGGGCAAGTGGAGACCGGGAGAGACCGGGAGAGACCGAGAGTGTCTGAGAGTGTCTGAGAGTGTCCGGGAGACACCGAGAGTGTCTGAGAGAGACCGGGAGAGACTGAGAGTGTCTGAGAGAGACCGAGAGTGTCTGAGAGTGTCTGAGAGTGTCTGAGAGTGTCTGAGAGAGACCGGGAGAGACCGAGAGTGTCTGAGAGTGTCTGAGAGAGACCGGGAGAGACCGAGAGTGTCTGAGAGAGACCGAGAGTGTCTGAGAGAGACCGAGAGAGACCGAGAGTGTCTGGGAGAGACCGGGAGAGACCGAGAAAGAACTTGCTTGCCTGCTCCCAGACGCGCTGTCGCTCCGGTCCTCAAGCACTCCTCCGCCCTCTGGTGGATGCCAGCTCGCTACTCTTCTGGTGGACGCCAGCGACCCCTCCGTCACCAGGCAGACGGCCGCGGCTGCTCCCCTGGCGGATGGCAGCGTCAGGACTCCGCAACACCGCATTCCTCCTCCTATCTCTGTCGGACCGGCATCTCCAGCCGCCCTTATACGCCGCTGCCCGCGCTTCGGCCCGGCCACGCCGCCCTCCTCCTCGTCACAATGACAAAGCGACAGTTTTGGCGGTCAGTCACTTGAATAGAAAGTATGTGGCGGTTTAACGTGTTTAGTTGCCGTAGTTACCGTGCTCGTTTGATGGAAGTGCAAGGAATGATGTAAATGATCCAAAAAAAAGAAAATGAATAATTCTGCCATTTTGGTGGCATCGGGACCAGTCGATCGATTTGATGTGTAGTTGGCGTACGTGTTCATGTGTGTTTAAAGTGACCACAAGTAAATGTAAACCATAAAGGGAAACCGCAAATCCAATTTGCTGACCAAAGCATTTTATTTGCATTGTTTTTTTTCCTATTTGAAATGGACTTTATTTTATATATTGAATGTGAAATGTATCATATTCCTACATGATGATTGTTTTACAGTTTTGTGATATTTTAGGGACCTTTAGTCTGAAGTTCATCTAAAGGGACGTGAGCTCTTGAAATGATGCCAGTACTATTGTTTCATGAATTCTAAGTGCAAAATCGAGCTCCTTAAATATTGCTGTACAATTACTGACTGGCCGATGTGTGTTGAGGTCTGTTTTATCACTACAGTTGGAACGGTCTTTGAGTTGCTCTCTGGACGTGTCCCGTCATTTCACTCCAACACCGCAGCTGTGGGCACGAACTAGCGCTGACTCCGCTCCAAAACCGTATATATATAGTCCATGTCTTCGTACAAGCTCCAACGGGCGTGACGTCCACAAGTATTTCACTCTAAATGTCTCAAAAGTTCAAGTCTCTGATTAACAAACCCCTCACACCGTCCAGTTATGCGTGTTAGCCCATGAATGTGTATTTATTGTGTATTTTCAGTGTTTTAAAGTGAAAAAGATTGCAATAAATGAATAAATTAAGACTGGAGTTTCATCATTTGTTGTTTGGAAGGGGGTTGGCTTTCGCCAAACTGTTAGTGTTAAATGTCTTTATTCTTTAAAATCAAACGTGCACGTGTGGAATTATTTTAAAGGGGCAGTTCACCCAAAAATGACAGTTCTCATGATATCCCAGCTGTGTATGACTCGCTTCAGCGGAACACATTTGAAGAATAACAGAAAAATGTCTCCGCTCAGATGGTCCTTAATATGCGAGTGGATGGTGACCAGACGCTTGAAGCTCTAAAAGTCACAGACGGTCACTATAAACATCACCGATATGACTCTAGCGGTAAATTAATGCCTTCTGAAGTCATACGATAGCTTTAAGTGTCCATGATGCGTGTGCTGACTGTCTATCTGTGATTTTTAAAGCTTCAAATGTCTGATCACCATCCACTTGCATTATAAGGACCGTCTGAGCTGGGATATTTTTGTGTTTATCTTCAAATGTGTTCTGGTGAACAAAGAGAGTCATGCACACCTGGGATAGCATGAGAATTTACATTTTTGGATGAAATATCCCTTTCATGATGTATTTTTATTTATTTATTTTTTTTAAATTGCACACATTGAAAAACAAACACGTTGAATTTTGATGTTAATATTTTTATTGATTCTTATGTGTAATATGGACTAAACCGAATATATATACACATACACAGAATCAACATAATAGACATAATTCGTAATTCAATTATAGCCCCCTCCCCAACTCCGCCCGCCCCTCATCAGATACCCCTGTGGTCAAAGCCTACATTACACCATGCACTCATTTAAGCAAACAAACTAAAGAAAATATCTGAGAACATAAAAATCAACATACAAAGAGAAAAGAAAGAATTCCCCAAAGAATAGAATTTACAATGACCACATGGTCCTCACCGAGAGCCCCCCCAGAAAGGCCCAATACCCGTCCCATTGCTTACCATACGTGTCCATTTCGCCGAGAACAAACACGTTGAATTAACAGTGCTAGCATGTGTCTTATGGTTGTATATTTAGCCTGTGAATATTTCCATAGAAAACATTTTGCACCAAATTTCAACATTAATAATTAATTCAATAATTAATATTCACCTTCCTGAACCAAACTTCAGTTTCAAAATATTAATATATTTTTTTTTTTTTTCATCTTTATTAATTGATTGGTATTATTTGGCCATATTTTGCTTTGCTAATTCACTTAAAATTTCAGTGGTTAAAATTAGGCTAGACATGTAACCTTGCGTATCCTGGCATTGCAAGAAAAGCGGTAGAGTGCTGATGCACAATCTTAATTTTTTTTTTTTTTTTTTTTTAAGAATTTTGGCATTAATGCACTTCCATAATCACAATGAACAATACAAACATTATCCCTGAGATGCCGTTGAGTTGCAATTTTACAACGTAGAAACGGTTCAAGCTTACAAAGTGAAATACAAAGCATGAAAAAATTAGTAAAATGTATGTGTGCTTATTTTCACTTTCCTGGTTTCGTTTTGGGGGGTGTAAAATCATATGAAACGGTGTTTCTTCACTCGATACAAAGTCAAATCTCTGTTCGAAACTCTTGCACTCTTTCACTCTTGCAAGAATTTGTCGTGATGCTGGTGTCTGATGGCCGGAGGATAATCTTGATTGGGGAATATCTGATCAGGGGTCAAAGGTGAAAGTTCATGGGCCCCTCGCATGTAATCGACGCCTCTCTGCTGTGCGAGGAGCAGCAGCTGACGTGCGAACAGCGGCTCCACCTGCAGGACCGGAGAAGGGGAATGTTGAGTGTGTACAGTTCGACCAAGCCAACATTCGTAATGCCAAATGCCACAAAACCATTCCTATTAGTTCCGTCTTAAGTATGCACACCGCGTGTAGCATGCAATTAAAATACAGAATTTAAAGTTGCACACACGCATGATTGGCTACATTCTCCGTTATAAAGATCGTAGGCAGTGTGCAAGTATATCATACCAAAGCCAAACAATGCAAGTGTTAACTCAAGGGTCAGTGCAGATGCAGGGGTCAAAGGTCACTACCTGTACTGTCAATGGCCTCTTGCCCGTGGGGGTGTCGCAGCACTCAAAAAACAGCTGCACGTGGAAACGTGGAGGAGGACGAGAGTGTAAGACAAATCCCTGGAGCTCTGAGTAAGAAAGAGAAATAAATACATTTGTTATAACACACTATGCTACATAGTGTCCGCGTTATTAGCGGGATGTAGCGTAACGGGGTGGAAATATATGCTAAAGAGTTCATAGATATTTAGCCACTGCTACACAATATATTAAGATGTATATGATGATATGTTTTGGTTGAATTGGAGACGCCCCACATGGAACGCCATTTAAGTGGCAAAATGCCCACGTGTCCCCGTATTCCCGTGCTGAGAATTGGGCAACACTACATGAAAGCGCGCCGGATCGTAGCAATGACGCCTCCGTCGTTATGGTAATCAATAATGTCTAGCTGTCATTGGAAACCTGTTAGGAACATCTGTGTGTCCAGTAGTTTGGTGGTTTGCTCTCGCTCCAGTTTGCAGAGTTTGGTGTGTGCGTGTGTCCCGT
>JAVLUX010000022.1:1895000-1935000 GCA_032164185.1 Moxostoma hubbsi
TGGATGGAGAACTGAAGATTATTCTAGACTCGTCCTTGGGTTAAACAAAAGTCATAAGAAGAAACCAGTTATGGAGCGTTCAACGCACACGCGTAGGGGAAACTGATGACAAACGCAACTTTGAAATATGGAGAATGTGTTCATGCATTTTGCCCCAAATGACGGACAAGTGAAGAACATCACACGTATTAGTCAGATGAGTGCGTTATAATTAGATAAAGACGTTATTGCATCTCATTTCGTTCTGTTTAAATATTGCATGTGCACAAATTGTGTTCTTGTTGGTCTAATTCGTCTAAAATGAATCTTCTTCGATTGGGAAACGGAGAAAAGCGGAAACTTCGGGAAGATTGTAGATATACATACTGTAGATTCTGCCACCCACCGTTAGAACAGCGTAGAAATGCCATTGTAGTTCAGCAAACACCAAGCATACAATCATTATCTAAATGGAGAGAAGTGAGGAAAAACATTCCCGAAATGTTTGCACGCACTCGTTTGTTACACTCCGTTTCAAATGACGTTGCGACACTACAGCCGCGGCCAAACGTATCGGCAGTGACATCAATTGTGTGTTTTGCAGTTTGCCGCTTCAGTATTTGTAGATTGTGTTTTACATGTTTCTATGGACTGGAAAACAATGAGGAGTGTTTCATGAGTTTTAAAGACTTTTATTGGCAAAAACACTCAATATATGCAAAGAGTCGATATTTACAATGTTGACGCTTGTTCTGCATCACCTCTGTGATTCAGTCTGGCACGCTGGATATCAGCGTCTGGGCCAAATCCTGACTGATGGTCCATTCTTGCCTTATCAGTGCTCGGAGTTGATCACAGTTTGTGGGCTTCTGCTTGTCCACTCGCCTTTTGAGGATTGACCACATGTTCTCTATGGGATTAAGATCCGGGGAGTTTTCTGGCCACAGATCCAAAATGTCAATATAATGATCGCCGAGCCACTTCATTATCACTCTTGCCTTGTGACATGGTGCTCCATCATGCTGGAAAATGCACGGATCATCTCCACATTGCTCCTGGATCGTTGAGCGAAGTTGCTCTTGCAGGACGTTGTTTTGATCCCATTCTTTATTCATGGCCGTGTTTTTGTGCAGGATTGTGAGCGAGCCCACTCCCTGTGATGAAGAGCAACACCACACATGGATGGTCTCAGGATGCTTCACTGTAGGCACGACACAGGACTCGGGATGGTAGCGTTCACCTTTTCTTCTCCGGACTATCGATAGTCCAGATGTTCCAAACAGTCGGAAGGGGAAATATCTTTGCACCAGTCTTCTGCTGTCCAATCCTTGTACGTCCTGCAGAATTTCAGTCAGTCCTTGATGTTCTTCATGCAGAGAAGTGGCGTCTTTGCTGCCCTTCTTGACACCAGGCCATTGCCCAAAAGACTTCCTCACTGTGCGTGCAGATGCCCTCATACCAACCTGCTGCCAATATTGGGCTCTGCACTGGTGGTGACACGATTCCATCGCTGACTCCTCAGGAGGCGGCCGCCCTAGCACTTGCTGGACACTCTGGGACGTCCTGAAGCCTTATTCTCTGCAGTTGAACCTCTCTCCTTGAAGTTCTTGATGATCCGGTAAATGGTTCTTTCAGGTGCAATATTCCTTGCAGCAATTTCCTTGCATGTGCGGCCATTTTGATGCAAAGCGACGATGGCTGGACATCTTTCTTTAGAGGTAACCGTTGCGAACAAGAACACAATGATTGGAAGCACTTCTTCCCTCCTTTATAGCAATCAGTCTGCTCTTATAATCCAATCAGAATGATGGAGTGATGTCACATGACTAGTACTCATTCACACTTTCCCAGGTGCAGCTGATATGATGAGTGAAATTATGTTAGCTGGTCATTTTGTGCCAGGCCCAAAATAAATGCTAAATTTGTTTTTTTGTGATAAAGTTCATTTTTTTGGCCAATGAAGCTTTTTGCAATTATTTAAAATGCATCTGATCAGTCTGCACAATAATCTAGAAACAATGTGAATCAACACCACAACAACTGAAGCAGAAAACTTTCCAAAACACAAAATTGATGTCACTGCCAAAACTTTTGGCCACGGCTGTACGTGAAACTGGCATGGTTGGCGTAAATGTGCATTAATGTACTGCACACTTATAATTAATTTAATTGTTCAAGCTCTGCAGGAAGTACAATAAGTGTCGTTTAATAACAAATAATTAATTAATTAATAATAATAATTGCAATTAGTGCATGATCGAAGTCGAATAGGCCCTATGTAATAAAAATAGTGGATTTCCGTGCAATGTAACTGTAAATCAAAAATAAAAGCGGTTTTCAATACAATTATACATCAAAACCAAAATACTGTAAATAGAAAAAGCTTTCCATCAAATCAACCACTTGTTAAACCTTTAACTATATATGCATTACTGATTTAATTAGACTAAAATATAAAAATGTACAAATATGTGATTTGTGAAGAGACATGGTTTAAAAATATGCATAAATATTGATTTAAAAATGGGGTAATTGATGTTGCTTTCCATGCTTTCTATCTCTATACAATACAATAATTATACCCTGAATTTATGTTCTGATTTAGATGTTTATGCATTTAATTCTCTTGCCTTTTGTCATCTCATTCTTTATCTGACTGTGATGTCTCATCCATGTCTGATGGATGACTTAAGATGACTAAAGGCTTGATTGTGTCTCCCACAATATCTTCAATCAATGTTTCCTCTGTTGTTTCATTGTCATTTTCACAGTTAAAAGAAACCGAGCCATATGTTCTGACTGTGAGTCATTAACCGCATTATCTACTTTGAAAAGGCTATTTGCAAAAGAAGCTCCAGAAGTATAACCTCAAAAGCTCTATTTATCCTCTTTCATTCTGACTTTCTCTGTTATAGCGACTCTCACATCTGTGCAATACTCCTGAGTGACATAACACAAGATGGAAAGTCGTCATTGTCTTGTGAGATTCACACTTTCTTTTCCTCGCTGAAAACAGGGAAAGTTCAATTTCTCAGTTATGGGATTTCTCTTGTGAAACACTTTCGGCTTTTTTTCTGTCTGAGCTTTAAACACAAGCATCACCTGATAATGGCTTTCACAGTTTGTTTTCAGTAAGCAAAGGGAAATTTCAGGCAGGTTTTAGAGTAAATCACTGTTCAGAAAGTGCCCTTCTTAGGGCGACGACTTATTGATGGCGGAGGTGCTCCATTCTAGCGTTGCTTGATTTAACGGCGGCATATGATACAGTTGATCAATCAGTTTTAATTGATACATTAAAGAGATTGGTGGGAATATTTGGGGTGGTTTGTTTCCTACTTGATGAATAGGAAATTTGTTGCATCTGTCGGAGATGAGACGTCGTCCTCTTCAACAATACATAGTGGTGTCCCGCAAGGATCACTATTAGGGCCAATATAGTTTTCTCTATATATGTTACCTCTTGGTTCTGTAATTCGAAAATATAACATATATTGTCATTGCTGTGCAGATGACCTGCAGTTGTATTTGTCGTTGAATCCCAATGATCTGTTTGGTTTAAAAAAAATAACAATTCCTCACTTTTAGTGAACTCAAGACTTATTTCACCGAGTCGGTTCTTTCAGAAGGTGCAAATGAACCGCTGTTAATAAACGATTCCCTTATATCTAGTGTTGGGAACCTACTTGATGAATAGGAAATTTGTTGCATCTGTCGGAGATGAGACGTCGTCCTCTTCAACAATACATAGTGGTGTCCCGCAAGGATCACTATTAGGGCCAATATAGTTTTCTCTATATATGTTACCTCTTGGTTCTGTAATTCGAAAATATAACATATATTTTCATTGCTATGCAGATGTATAATTTTGTAATAAATGTATGAAGATTAACAGCATGATTGTTTTTGCATGACTGACTGTCGTTTGTTCGTTAATGTGTCAAGAATACCGTACATGCTTTGATCAGATCATTTTGTCCAGCACGCAAAGATGTTCTTCAGATTGGGATCTCGTATTCGTTAGGAGAAGAAATTGATTTTTTTATTCCAGAGAAAATGTTAGTGGTGCAAAACTCCTGCCACAAGGCTAGGGTGTTGTGGTGGGTGGTTACCAGGGAGTTGCCATGTGGTTGCTAAGGTGTTCTAGCTTGTTTCAATGTGGTTGCTAGCAGTGTTGGGGAGTCGTTAACTGAACTTACTAAAGTAAATTTTTAAGTAGAGTGACACTATATTTTACAATGCTTATCCAGTAGTAAGCTTTTATTTTGAACAGTGAATGTAAATAAACTGCTTGCATTGGGAACTCAGAATCATTTCAGTGAGTCGGTTCTTTCAGACAGTGTAAATAAACGATTCCCTTATTTCTAGTGTTGGGAACTCTGATTCATTTTTAATGAGTTGGTTCTTTCAGATGATTCATGCAAATGAACAACTTAAAAAAATAACGATTCCTTACCGTTGGTGAACTCAGAATCATTTCAGTGAGTCGGTTCTTTTGGACAGTG
The DNA here is from genome assembly GCA_032164185.1 of Moxostoma hubbsi. Lineage (NCBI taxonomy): Eukaryota > Metazoa > Chordata > Actinopteri > Cypriniformes > Catostomidae > Moxostoma > Moxostoma hubbsi. Next base: position 1,899,482 of record JAVLUX010000022.1, read on the forward strand.
TAAATGAACCAGTTAAAATAAACGATTCCTTTATATCTAGTGTTGGGAACTCTGATTCATTTTTAATGATTCGGTTCTTTCAGAAGGTGTAAATGAACAAGTTAAATTAAACGATTCCTTTATATCTAGTGTTGGGAACTCTGATTCATTTTTAATGATTCGGTTCTTTCAGAAGGTGTAAATGAACAAGTTAAATTTAAACGATTCCCTTATTTCTAGTGTTGGGAACTCTGATTCATTTTTAATGAGTCAGTTCTTTCAAGATGATTCATGCAAATTAACATCTTAAAAAATAACGATTCGTTACCATTGGTGAACTCAGAATCATTTCAGTGAGTTGGTTCTTTTGGACAGTGTAAATGAACCACTGTAAATAAACGATCCCCTTATATCTCGTGTTGGGAACTCCAATTCATTTCTAATGAATCAGTTCTTTCAGATGATTCATGCAAATGAACAACTTAAAAATAACGATTACCGTTGGTGAACTCAGAATCATTTCAGTGAGTTGGTTCTTTCGGACAGTGTAAATGAATGATTCCCTTATATCTAGTGTTGGGAACTCCGATTCATTTTTAATGAGCCAGTTCTTTCAGATGATTCATGCAAATGAACATCTTAAAAAAAAATAACGATTCCTTACCGTTAGTGAACTCAGAATCATTTCAGTGAGTCGGTTCTTTCGGACAGTGTAAATGAACCAGTGTAAGTAAACGATTCCCTTATATCTAGCATTGGGAACTCCAATTCAATTTTTAGTGAGTCAGTTCTTTCGGACAAAATGAACTAGTTTATGTAAATGATTCACTATCTCAGCCCCTGCGCAGCCTTAAAGGGAATTAGCTATTTTTTGTCGTTGTTTGTTTATTCGGATGTTTTATTAGACATCATAGTTAGTTCAGTGTTGACTTTACAGTGTTCCCTACTCTAGTAGTTGTCTGGTTCTGGAGATGCACCACACTGCTCATTTAGGATGTGTGCATTTAGTTCAGTTCAAACAATTGAGAGACAGACATCCAAAATGAGCTGTGGGTCCCCTTCTCTATTTTGGATTTTCGTCTGCATTTTTCCTACTCGTCTATAAAGGCGAGACCTGATATATTGCTCACAGCTAGAGGACAAAATGAAGGTACAGTATGACATTGCCTTCCTGTTGCGTCGCACAAATTTGTGTTCTGTTGTAACAGGTTTTTGTGTTTCCGAATATTTGTCATCAGATGCAACAAGCAGCTCCCGCACTGACACTTTGTCACGAAGTCATTCATCATACAAACTTGACCAAACCCCATAATGTCCTTCTAGGAAACCTAAGATGTCAGATGACTCAGCAACTGAGGCAAAAGTGCTTCATTTGTATACATATATGTGAGTGTGTAAGTGGCAGAACTGTTGCGTGTGCATGACTATATATATATATATATATATTTGGAAGATGGTCCTTTGTGCCCTAAAGCAAGGAATTGGAGGTGCTGTCCTTGCCGAATACAGCTCCAAAAATACACTTTCAAGTGAAATGAGATGTCACATCTTGGTGGGTAAATGTGAGTAAATGGTCTGCACTTATATAGCGGCTTTTTAAACGTGTACAAAGTGATTTACACTGCGTCTTATTCACACATACATTATTACATTTACATTTCTGCATTTGGCAGATGCTTTTATCCAAAGTGACTTACACTGCACTTATTACAGGGACAATCCCCCCGGAGCAACCTGGAGTTAAGTGACTTACTCAAGGACACAATGGTGGTGGCTGTGGGGATGGAACCAGCAACCTTCTGATTACCAAGTCAAGTCAAGTCAAGTCAATTTTATTTGTATAGCGCCTTTCACAACACACATCGTTTCAAAGCAGCTTTACAGAAGTTCAGCATTAACAGACGATAAAAATGTAATGTCTATAAAGTCGATAAATCATCATCCTTGTGCAGGGATCCAAACTGCGACTAAAAATGGTCGCATTTATGACCAAATAAATTTATTTGTGAGTGTAATTTCTGTCAAGGTCGCCATTGGCGACAGTAAAAGTTTACTCCTTTTGATTTTAAAATTTGCATTACATTTCCCGAGATACATTACAAAAGTTTATATCAAAGAAATAGCGGGGAAAACGGAGTTCATTGCAGGAACTAACCATTTCAAAAAAGAGACTGTTAGAAAACACGGTGACAGTAACAAGCATAAAAATGCACGTGATCACAAAATTGCGAAGAATGCTCCAGAGACTACACTGTTAGCGAGCTGCGGGACGAAAAGGAATGGAAGGAGTTAAAAATGAAAAAAAATTTGGCGCCTGTTTTTCCCCCTATAGGAGCCAATGGCTCCTTAATTGATTTTTTGTTTGGAGCCCTGTTGTGGAATTAGATAAGATATGATTCTTTATCGTGTTTAAAAATAATTAAATAATAATTGTATTAATAACCCCAGTGAGCAAGCCGAAGGCGACTGTGGCAAGGAACACAAAACTCCAAAAGATGATTGTTAATGGAGAAAAATAACCTTGGGAGAAACCAAACTCACTGTGGGGGCCAGTTCCCCTCTGGCTAACATCATGAATAATGTAAATAAGAATTATTTATAGTTAAAAAACATGATTTAAAAAATGATTAAACTTATTAAGTGCTAAGGGTCAGTATTTAGACAGTGATTGTGTTTGAACTGAAAGATTAGTGACCAGTGTCTTTGAAGTCCATCCTTGATTAAATTCCAGAAGTTCACTTAGATGCAATTGTCCTTGTTTGGCTGATGAAGGCTTTTGTTGGCAATAATTAGTCTATGTATCCCATTTTAAGATCCTTGTCCATGGTGATGGGGCATCTGAAGTCTCCGTGAGAGGCTGGATACAAACTGGAGCTGACGAACGCTATTTACCTCAGGACTGGTGTCCCGAGATAACAGCAGAAAAGCAGATGGGAAATAATTAGCATAGCTGATGTTCATAATATTAATGCATTATAACTGATTCAGCAGTAGTATAAAAAGTTTGCATTATGTGAATGCTTGGTTAAAGAGATGTGTCTTTAATCTAGTTTTAAACTGGGACAGCGAGTCTGAGCCTCGAACAATATCGGGAAGGCTATTCCAGAGTTTAGGAGCTAAATGTGAGAATGCCCTCCCTCCATTAGTGGACTTAGATATCCTAGGTATGACCAGAAGCCTCGAATTTAGTGATCTTAAAGAGCGCGATGGATTGTATGGCGATAGAAGATCCGTTAAATACACCGGAGCTAAACCATTTAGGGCTTTATAGGTCAGAAGTAATACTTTGTAATTGATTCGGTACTTAATAGGTAGCCAGTGTAGAGATGATAAAATCGGTGTTATATGATCATATTTTCTTGACCTAGTAAGAACTCTAGCGGCTGCATTTTGGACTAACTGTAGCTTGTTTGTTGAGGATGCAGGGCAACCAGCTAATAAAGCATTACAGTAATCTAGTCTCGAGGTCATGAATGCATGAACTAACTTTTCTGCATCAGAAACAGATAGCATGTTACGTAGCTTAGCAAGTTGCGGTCTAGTATAACACCCAGGTCTTTTACTGTAGTGGATAATGTAACAGGACATCCTTCTAAATTAAAGTTGTATTGTAAGGGATTTTGTGGGTAGTTTTTTGGACCAATAAGTAATACCTCCGTTTTATCGGAATTTAATAACAGGAAATTACACGTCATCCAGCATTTTATATCTTTAAGACACTCTGTCAAGTTAGATAAGTTAGTGTTTTCATCTGGTCGTGATGAGATATATAATTGAGTGTCATCAGCATAACAGTGGAAATTAATTCCATGTTTTCTTATAATTTTACCAAGTGGCAGCATATATATTGAGAATAATAGAGGGCCTAACACAGATCCTTGTGGCACTCCATAGTCTACTGACGTTTATCCACCATTTAAACAGACAAAATGGTAACGGTCTGATAAGTACGATCTAAACCAGCTTAATGCCTGTCCCTGAACACCAGTGTAGTTTTGTAGTCGATCCAAGAGTATTTTATGATCTATAGTGTCGAACGCAGCGCTAAGATCGAGTAGAACTAATATTGAGATGCAGCCTTGGTCAGAAGCTAAAAGTAAATCATTTGTAATTTTAACTAGCGCAGTTTCTGTGCTATGATGCGGTCTGAATCTTGACTGAAATTTTTCATAGATATCATTTTCTTGCAAGAAAGAGCACAATTGAGCGGACACAACTTTTTCTAATATTTTAGACATAAATGGAAGATTTGAGATGGGTCTGTAATTTGCTAGGTTATTTGGATCTAATTGTGGTTTCTTAATGAGATTACCAGCTATGTGCTTTAGCCCATTGCTCCACCACCACTCACCACACTTACCCACCAATGACGGCAGAGCATGCAAGGCGCTGGCCTTACTCGAGGACACACTGGTGGTGGCTGTGGATATCGAACCAGCAACCTTCTGATTACCAGTTATGTACTTTAGCCCACTACACCACCACCACTCACCACACTTACACACCAGTGACGGCAGAGCATGCAAGGTGCTAGTCTACCATTGGGAGCAACTTTGGGGTTCAGTGTCTTGCTCAAGGAGCACGCTGGTGGTGACTGTGGTGGTCGAACCTGCAACCTTCTGATTACCATTTCTGTGCCCTCAAATGGGAGGGGACTCCCCCAAAGTGTAATAATGTAAATAAATATCTCATGTACATATGTAAATTCACTCATATTAACAGTGCATTACCCCTACCTTGCACATGTGCATACACCAATCTATGTTATATGTGCCATTTACATTCTGTCTCACTGTAATGTTCTGTGTGCACATGATCACCAAAACTTGGCCTGCAATCCACACTCACAGTGCCAGATTTAACTGACCCTGTTTGCATACATATCTGGTTGAAAAGACACATCTATTGGCCAGGAGTGTCAAAGTTGTGACCGTTCATCTACAAAACACCCCTAAATTACCCCGCAGTGGCAGGCCACAACCAGACGAGCCACTTCAAACCAACCAATCTCAACATCAACATCAACTGGTCATGCTGCTAAATTTAAACAGCGTCGAACAGAACCCATCGCCCCCCTCTCTCCTCAAATCCTGCAGCAGCTGTTGCCATATTCTTTCACATATGCCAAAAACACACACACAGGCTTTTCTCATTTGAACTGAAAGAAAAACCGGAAAACCAGAGTTGCTAAAAGAGTTGAACATCTTGTCCCTAAAGCAAGAAACAGTAAATGTCCTAATCAAATCTGACGTGTGAGAGGAAGACAGAAGCTGTGTAGCTTGTACAGATGTTCACAAAGAGCTGAGTGTTTGCTGTGGGCTTGAGATGGGCCTTTATACTGATCACAGATCACAACTAGAGGGATTAAATCATGCCATTGGTGGTTGCATCAAAAATGCATGCATGCACGCATGCTATATGCCTTTATAAGCGTGCATGCATGCTGTGGATTCAGTACAATCAACCACTAACAGCCCAAACAAGTGATTTAAATGTAATTAAACAGTCTGATAGAACCTTGCATGAAGCTCACAGAAGCTAATAACCAAGCTAAGCTAATAACAGATGGTTTTCTATCACTAATTAAATGTTAGCATATGTGTAATATTGATGTTAATTCCATGCAACTGTTCATTTTGCATCTTGCTTCCAGAGCACACAAGGTGCACACAAGGTGCACAAATAAATAAATATTTATTTATTTATATTTTTTTGGGTTAGTTTTGTTCATGCTGTCGTTAGTGCAAAATGTGGACAAACCAAATATGAAATTCATGCACATTATTTCCAGTTAAACTATTCACACATATTGTTATGCTGATCATTTCTTCTGCATTGCACATGTTGTATAATAGTATAATAATATGACAAAAGCAACGTTTTTACTCACTCCACATAACCTTTGCACGCGCACTGTATATAGAAATATATATTGGGCTTTCAGCTCAAACTTGCATGCATGCATTCACTGTAGTTTGTTGATGTTGTGCTCTTTACGATCATGTGTCACGGCATAATGCTGAATGTGACAAAAAAGTCCCCTTAAATTCCCCGCGCCCTCTCTAATATGCATGCATTCATACGCACAGATGTAAACAGTTTTCCTCCCTGTCCCTGTATGATCATCCTCAGGGGGGCAGAGGTTGAGCAGGGACACCCCCGCACATCCCACCACCTGCGGCCATGAACATGTTCGTGCGCGCGTGCAAACGCTTGTGAAGCAGATGAGTGTTATTGAAACTCGCGCGCAGACCAGCGTGACCCCGCGCGCTCGAGCCATTAGGAAGTGAAACGCGCTTATCGACTTTTCCAGAACTTTATCTTCACTTTCAAGTACAGCCACATTCTACAATATTACACACAAAATAAAACAACGCAGAAAGGACATTTGGATATGTAAGGAAATGTTTTTATTTATTTTTCCTATTTAAAATAATAATAATAATAATACATAGCCTATTTTATATTTATATAGAGTAATATGATTTATAAAAGAATGTGTATATTTATTTCACAACTTAAATTAATAATTTACATAAATGTGTGTATATATAGGCTATATGTCTGTGTGTGTGTGTGTAAAGTTAATAAAAATGGCCATTGGCTCACATATATTATCCATCGATAACAACAACAATAAATAATATTAATAATAATAATAATAACAATTAAATATTTTAGGCTTTATTATTTTCTAATTATTTTTGTTTTGTGTCATTTAATTTATGATGTAATATAAATTATTTAATTGTACATAATTTATATTACTTTATATACAAATATAATCATAAATATAAAATATTATTATCGACGAACAATGTGTGGCAGCAGCCAATTGCCGTTTTTATGTCTGCGTGTGTGTGTGTGTGTGTGTGTGTGTGTGTGTGTGTGTGTGTGTGTGTGTGTGTGTGTGTGTGTGTGTGTGTGTTATAATTTATTTCATGACTTAACATAAATTATTACAATTTCTATAGTTCACATTAGTACATATGACATGTATAATTATGCATGGAATATATTATTAATATTATTTTCGACAAATAATGTGTGGCAGCAGCCAATTACCGTTTTTATAAACTTTACACACACGCACACACACTCAGGCATAAAAACGGCAATTGGCTGCTGCCACACATTGTTCGTCGATTATAATATTTTATATTTATGATTATATTTGTATATAAAGTAATATATATTATGTAAAATTAAATAATTTATATTAAATCATAAATTAAATAATAACACAAAACAAAAATAATTTGAAAATAATAAAGCCTTAAAATATTTAATTGTTATTATTAATATTATTTATGGCCATTTTTATTAACTTTACACACACACACACACACACGCACGCATATATATATATATAGGTATGTATGTGTGTACGTGCGTGCGCGTGTGCGTGCGTGTGTAAGTGTTTGCGCGTGTGCGTGCGTGTGTAAGTGTGTGAGTGTTTGCGTGTGTGCGTGCGTGTGTGTGCGTGTATGTGCGTGTAAAGTTAATAAAAATGGCCATTGGCCATAAATAATATTAATAATAACAATTAAATATTTTAGGCTTCATTATTTTCAAATAAACTTATTGTTGTTTATTGTATTATTATTAAATAAATAGGTTTGCTCTTTTGTTCAAGTGCCTCTAAAAACAATAGTTTGATTTTATTTTAGCATTTGATATTTGATTTTCACAACATTTTTATTTTAATACTTCATTTCAGGTGGACGAATCAGATTTGTTTAATATTACAATGATATTAAATCAATTTAACCCATTGATGAGCCAATTAGTCATTATTTTGAGCCAGTACTGGAGAGGTCTCATGTGTAACGGCGGGTGCTGCCGCCATTAAACACTGTCTTCTGTGAAATGACCTCAGTGGCAGTGTTTGTCAAGCTCGGAGTCGAGACGACCCCCTAAAAAGGAGATTTACTATCTGGGTATGCTTTTTGGCCATCGGGAGGACCGAGCGGGCCCGTGGGTCGGCGGCGAAACATCCGAATGGGCCGCGGTAAGCTAAAATGAGCCACCACATTATGCAGAACGGACCACAAAATGGCGCCACCATATGCAGAAAAGGACAGTAAAATGGGCCGTGAATAACGGCGAGCTCTGGGCTCCTCTTCACGAGGCCGGGCATGTCAGTGGCACGCAAGCGGCTCTTCTATGATAAGACAGTCTGTTACACCTAAAATAGAGACAAGTTCCTGACAGTTTTAGCGCCACTTGTTGCCCGATCTCCACCAAATTTTGTGCCCATTGTACAAAGGTGACTCAGTTTGTTCCTGGGAGGCAGCAGATGTCCTATCCCCGCCCTAATCCTAACCATATGAAGCCTGTAAGGTGGAGTAGCTTGCCAGGAACAACCCATGGCACCTTTCACCCATTGCAATGGTGCGTATATGTACTTAATTACTTAAAAATCATTTGGATTTGTCATTTTTGGAGTTATAGGCTTTTAACCTGCTGATACGCCATCGCTCGCATGCGGTGCTGACGTCACTCTGCTTACATTTAATATATAATTTACCGTCTATAAATGTAATTAATGTTAAATTATTAACATTTTATTATGAAAACACGCCATATCAAAACGAGACTTTTATTATGAAAACACGCAATAATCAAAACGGGACTTTTATTATGAAAACACGCAAAATCAAAACGGGACTTTTATTATGAAAACACGCGATATCAAAGCGGGACTTTTATTATGAAAACACGCCATATCAAAACGGGACTTTTATTATGAACACACGCAATATCAAAATGGGACTTTTATTATGAAAACACGCAATATCACAACATGACTTTTTTTATGAAAACACGCAATATCAAAATGGGACTTTTATTATGAAAACACGCAATATCAAAATGGGACTTTTATTATGAAAACACGCAAAATCAAAACGGGACTTTTATTATGAAAACACGTGATATCAAAGCGGGACTTTTATTATGAAAACACGCCATATCAAAACGGGACTTTTATTATGAAAACATGCAATATCAAAATGGGACTTTTATTATGAAAACACGCAATATCACAACATGACTTTTATTATGAAAACACGCAATATCAAAATGGGACTTTTATTATGAAAACACGCAATATCAAAACGGGACTTTAATTATGAAAACACGCAATATCAAAACGGGACTTTTATTATGAAAACACGCAATATCAAAATGGGACTTTTATTATGAAAACATGAAATATCAAAACGGGTCTTTTATTATGAAAACATGCAATGTCAAAAAACGGGACTTTTATTATGAAAACACGCAATATCAAAACGGGACTTTTATTCTGAAAACATGCAATATCAAAACGGGACTTTTATTATGAAAACATGCAATATCAAAAAATAGGACTTTTATTATGAAAACATGCAATATCAAAAAACGGGACTTTTATTATGAAAACATGCAATATCAAAAAACGGGACTTTTATTATGAAAACACGCAATATTAAAACGGGACTTTTATTATGAAAACATGCAATATCAAAAAACGGGACTTTTATTATGAAAACACGCAATATCAAAACGGGACTTTTATTATGAAAACATGCAATATCAAAACGGGACTTTTATTCTGAAAACACGAGATATCAAAACGGGACTTTTATTATGAAAACATGCAATATCAAAACGGAACTTTTATTATGAAATCACGATCGCCAGATGAATCCAGTTCAACACATTTGAGTGATTCATCTGTCTCTCCAACAGACACACCACGCCCCCATCCCCACAATAATAACTGCTGTCATGCTTATTGTTTTCACTCACTGCCCCCTTTGGCATATCGTGGCGCCATATTGTGCCCGTTCTTCATAATGCGGCGGCTCATTTCAGCATAGTCACAGTTCTCCCGATGGCCAGTCCAGTCTGCCCCTGATCGGCCCCAAAGTGCGTCGGCCCACCGGGAAAATGCCCGGTATACCAGATTTCCAATCCTGCCCTGATGTCACCTGAAACTAACATAATTTAATACAATTTATGGCATTTGTAGTTTGTAAACTCAAGTATACATTTTGTAAGAACTGTATGAAAATATCATAAAAGTGGGTTTAAATGTATCATCCTGACTCAGGTACACTTTAATTATAATTTTTGATTCAACCCACAACTTTATGATTTGTGGCCCAAATATACTTCCATATGGTTGCGGAATATTGTACAGCGTTTTACCGCCCGTCCTGCAGGTGTCGCTAAAGCGTCTCGCGCTCTCAGTAATGCGGAGGCGAAGAACAACGGTACTCGTGCGTCATATGTTGCTTACTTTCATTTCGTGTTTCAAGCATTAATTGAACATTGCTAAAAGTTTGATCGGGATAGAGAGTATGGAGAACGGCGAGTGCAGTTCTCCCGCTGCTGTGGAGCTCATCACAGTTCATGATTTCTGCGAGAAGATTCTGGAGCAGCAGGTTCATTTCCATGTGATGAAGCTGAGCGGAGGATTTTTCCTCTGGATCGGTTCGAACCCGGTTCTGTCCAACCTCGCCATGTCCATTGACAGTAAATATGTGAGTATCGACAATTGTCATTTATGCAAAGGATAATCTGATTTGGGGGAGAAAACATTCAAGACTGACATGTACCTTGGTTACCATAGTAACGTGCAAAACACGCGGCATAAATTGATGCTTTAGTAACCAAACCTCTCTGTACTCCATTAATACACAGAATGGTCCAAAATGTTTTGAATCTTCTTACACTTCCGCATTCTTCTGTTCAACGGGAAGCATTACTGATTTATTTTAGAATAACACGTGTCTATGTTCATTGGTCGATGGTGGCCATGTTTTCCAAGCCATGTGACTGCCCTTATAGACATTGATGGCACATTGGACAAAGACATGACATGCCAAATTTCATGTCAGTCAGCCAAATGGTCCCAATGTTAAAGCCGTTTTTATATATCATTGGTGTAGTAGCGCCACCAAGTGGCCAAGGTGTGATTTTTTTTTTTTTTTTTTTTTTTTTATTTATTTATTTATTTATTTTTTTCAGTTGTGCTCAGATTAGCCCCATAAATAGTGTTCCAAATGTGGTAAAAATTCATTCAGTTCAAGAGTTATAGTCAATTGTCAAAGTAGCCACGCCCACTTATACGTTTTGGCATGGCGTTGCGACACTGAATCGCAAGTTCAGATTGTTTTTGATAACTGTTGATATTGGGACTCCAGAGTATCTGTCTGCAGTGGTTTCTCCAACTGGGTCAGTGACCTAGGACTAGTTTGAAAAAGGCACTTGAGTATGTTACATACCATCAGGAGTTATGGCCCTCAATGCGTTTGTCTTGGTTATAGCGCCCCCGAAAGGCCAATCGGGACGAATCTTGGTGCATGCGTAGAGGGCAATAGTACTACCATCCCACCAAGTTTCATGTCTATAGGCTTTACGGTTTGGCCCCCACGATCCGTTTTAGCAGAGAAAAATTAATTCACACTTCATTCCTAAATGAGCGAATGCATGGATGTCTGGGTCCTCTTTCCAATAATGAGATCAGTGATTATTATATTCATGTCCCGTGGTGTTTACATTGTACTCCAAGATACTTACTTGGGTGCCTACAAGGTGAAGAATAGCATGGTAGTGTACTATTCTAACAAACATGGTGGTAACATGGTGTTTTTGATGTTTGTAAGGGTGTTATAACATGCAAACATAAATGGTAATCTCTGTTTTCTGCTTGGCTGTGTTTAAATCCATCAAAGAGTTTTATAAATGCAAGCTGCTCTATCCAATGTGATTCATTTAGTTGTTTTGTTTGCAGGATTCAGTGCCTCTGTGTACTCTTGTGCTGGGTGACACATCAGACACCACACCGAACGCTCTTGCACAGAGACTCAGTAAGTCTGTAATTAATCAAATGATTTGTCAGTTTGGGTTGTTAATTTGCATGATGTCAACATGGGAGCAAAATTGCCTCCGTTATTAAATCCCGTGCCACATTTATCATTTCACTTGGAAGTATGTCACATTACGGAAGTAAAATGGGTTGCAAATGCAGTAATATATTTATCTAACTCTTGGCAAACCAAGTGCTCATCTAGTTTATCTCTCTTTCATTCTTCTCAGCAAAGAAGACAAAGAAACAGGTATTTGTAAGTTACAATTTACCCGTGACGGACTCGAATCTCTTACTGCTTGTGGAGAACCGAATCAAACGGGAGATGGAGCTTCACCCAGACAAGTTTTAAACATCTGCTGTTTTAGTCCGCGCTTTTTTTGTACGGATTTCTTGTACGTCGCTTAATACATTTCCAAGAAAATTCTACAACTTGCTTTATTTTCAATTATACAGTATGTGCAACAAATATCACTGGGTTGTAAAACTTTTTAATATGTCAATGTGTGTTTTGTTTTGTTGTTCTTGACTCCAATAAAGACATTATTGAGTGTTAGAAGGTCCCGCTTGCATGCACATCTTGGAGATATCGGGGAATTATTCAAATGGAGATATTTCATATTTCCACAGTGAGGATCATTTTGTTGTGGTTACGCTCTGTTCGGGATATTTCATGGGCTAGATATTGCTCTTTGTGAGTGCAGTCTCTGGAAAAGTTTAAAAAATACTTATCGCATAATCACAAACCTGGAAAAGTCTTTGACAGTCATTTGGCAAATGTTGTCATAACTCTTGTATTGGAGATGTGGTCTGGGGATCTCAGCGAGCATTGATGCTGATTACCACTCTGAAGTCGTGAGTTGGAATCTCAGGGCGTGCTGAGTGACTCCAGCCAGGTCTCCTTAGCAACCAAATTGTCCCGGTTGCTAGGGAGTGTAGAGTCACATGGGGTAACCAAATTGTCCCGGTTGCTAGGGAGGATAGAGTCTCATGGGGTAACCAAATTGGCCTGGTTGCTAGGGAGGATAGAGTCACATGGGGTAACCAAATTGGCCCGGTTGCTAGGGAGGGTAGAGTCACATGGGGTAACCAAATTAGCCCGGTTGCTAGGGAGGGTAGAGTCACATGGGGTAACCAAATTGGCCCGGTTGCTAGGGAGGGTAGAGTCTCATGGGGTAACCAAATTGGCCCGGTTGCTAGGGAGGGTAGAGTCACATGGGGTAACCAAACTGGCCCGGTTGCTAGGGAGGATAGAGTCACATGGGGTAACCAAATTGGCCCGGTTGCTAGGTAGGGTAGAGTCACATGGGGTAACCAAATTGGCCCGGTTGCTAGGGAAGGTAGAGTCACATGGGGTAACCAAATTGGCCCGGTTGCTAGGGAGGGTAGAGTCACATGGGGTAACCAAACTGGCCCGGTTGCTAGGGAGGATAGAGTCACATGGGGTAACCAAACTGACCCGGTTGCTAGGGAGGATAGAGTCACATGGGGTAACCACATTGGCCCGGTTGCTAGGGAGGGTAGAGTCACATGGGGTAACCAAATTAGCCCGGTTGCTAGGGAGGGTAGAGTCACATGGGGTAACCAAATTGGCCCGGTTGCTAGGGAGGGTAGAGTCACATGGGGTAACCAAATTGGCCCGGTTGCTAGGGAGGGTAGAGTCACATGGGGTAACCAAATTGGCCCGGTTGCTAGGGAGGGTAGAGTCACATGGGGTAACCAAATTGGCCCGGTTGCTAGGGAGGGTAGAGTCACATGGGGTAACCAAATTGGCCCGGTTGCTAGAGAGGGTAGAGTCACATGGGGTAACCAATTTGGCCCGGTTGCTAGGGAGGGTAGAGTCACATGGGGTAACCAAATTGGCCTGGTTGCTAGGGAGGGTAGAGTCACATGGGGTAACCAAATTGGTCCGGTTGCTAGGGAGGGTAGAGTCACATGGGGTAACCAAATTGGCCCGGTTGCTAGGGAGGGTAGAGTCACATGGGGTAACCAAATTGGCCCGGTTGCTAGGGAGGGTAGAGTCACATGGGGTAACCAAATTGGCCCGGTTGCTAGGGAGGGTAGAGTCACATGGGGTAACCAAATTGGCCCGGTTGCTAGGGAGGGTAGAGTCACATGGGGTAACCAAATTGGCCCGGTTGCTAGGGAGGGTAGAGTCACATGGGGTAACCAAATTGGCCCGGTTGCTAGGGAGGGTAGAGTCACATGGGGTAACCAATTTGGCCCGGTTGCTAGGGAGGGTAGTCACATGGGGTAACCAAACTGGCCCGGTTGCTAGGGAGGATAGAGTCACATGGGGTAACCAAACTGACCCGGTTGCTAGGGAGGATAGAGTCACATGGGGTAACCAAATTGGCCCGGTTGCTAGGGAGGGTAGAGTCACATGGGGTAACCAAATTGGCCCGGTTGCTAGGGAGGGTAGAGTCACATGGGGTAACCAAATTGGCCCGGTTGCTAGGGAGGGTAGAGTCACATGGGGTAACCAAATTGGCCCGGTTGCTAGGGAGGGTAGAGTCACATGGGGTAACCAAATTAGCCCGGTTGCTAGGGAGGGTAGAGTCACATGGGGTAACCAAATTGGCCCGGTTGCTAGGGAGGGTAGAGTCACATGGGGTAACCAAATTGGCCCGGTTGCTAGGGAGGGTAGAGTCATATGGGGTAACCAAATTGGCCCGGTTGCTAGGGAGGTTAGAGTAACATGGGGTAACCAAATTGGCCCTGTTGCTAGGGAGGGTAGAGTCACATGGGGTAACCAAATTGGCCCGGTTGCTAGGGAGGGTAGAGTCACATGGGGTAACCTCCTCGTGGTCACTATAATGTGGTTCTCGCTCTCGGTGGGGCGTGTGGTGAGTTGTGCGTGGATACCGCGGAGAATAGCGTGAAGCCTCCACACATGCTACTTCTCCACGGTAACGCGCTCAACATGTCACATGATAAGATGCGTTGATTGTGGCGAGTCACTACGCCACCATGAGGACTTGGAGCGCATTGGGAATTGGCCGTTCCAAAATGGGGAGAAAAAAAAAGACCAACAATTACATTGTATTCAATTTTGTACATTTTTATTTACAAGTGCAACGTCTTAAAATGGACCATTAAAATATAGGAAATGTCTTAATTCCAATGACACGCGCGAGAGTCACAAATACAGAAAAATACACTGATGCTTTAAAACGTTTGTCTCTTCCACAAAATCAAAGTAATTTTTTTATTATTATTTTGCATAAAGAAAATAAAGTCTATTTTAATCTATACCGTTATGATTTTTGGCATTTTGACAATATTTCCCCCCAAATCTCAGTCAGAATTAAAGTCATAAATTAAATACTTCCATCATGTATACTTAAAATTGTACGTATTTTTCCCCACATTGCAGAATTAATAATATTATTTTAGTTTTTTTAGCATTACAGTATTTGGAAGGAAATGCGCTTAATTGTCGTAATAATAAAGCCACGATGCAAATAATCGGAACTTTCCTTAAAATAAGCTTCGTTTTCTTTATGCAACATTTAATTAATTTCCATCTTTGTATTTTGGTGGGAAATATGAGCTTATCATCGGTCAAAACACTGTGAGAAAAGTATGTATTGATCCGGTGTGCTTATTTTCCTCGTTACACCACTGTTATTCTACACATTAATAATAATGAGAAATATACATGAAAACACTCAACAGCCCTTTTATTGATTGATTTTACACGATTTTGACGTGCCAACGTCGGTGTGATCGTGTTTCCGTACAGATTCATCTGGCTGATTTGTGATTGCTTTTCTAGATTTAGTGCAAAACAGACGAAGAACCTGAACATTGTGAGGTGCGTTCATACACACTGGGTCTCTTAAATGAAACGCAAGTAGAATTAATTTCTGTGTAAATCATTTGTTACACAATTTGAAAAATAAATTTGTTAATTTAGTTACAATTATTGTGCAATTTGTCACATTCAATGTTGGGCTGGGAACCTTTTAACTTTGTACATTATGAAAATATTAATTAAAAATATTAACAACAGCTCGGCGAGTATTGACGCTGACTATCACCGCTGGAGTCGGGAGTTTGAACCCAGGGCATGCTGAGTGACTCCAGTCGGTCTCCTTAGCAACCAAATGGGTCCGGTTGCTAGGGAGGGTAGAGTCACATAGGGTAACCAAATTGGCCCGGTTGCTAGGGAGGGTAGAGTCACATGGGGTAACCAAATTGGCCCGGTTGCTAGGGAGGGTAGAGTCACATGGGGTAACCAAATTGGCCCGGTTGCTAGGGAGGGTAGAGTCACATGGGGTAACCAAATTGGCCCGGTTGCTAGGGAGGGTAGAGTCACATGGGGTAACCAAATTGGCCCGGTTGCTAGGGAGGGTAGAGTCACATGGGGTAACCAAATTGGCCCGGTTGCTAGGGAGGGTAGAGTCACATGGGGTAACCTCCTTGTGGTCACTATAATGTGGTTCTCGCTCTCGGTGGGGCGTGTGGTGAGTTGTGCGCGGATGCCGTGGAGAATAGCGTGAAGCCTCCACACCCGCTACGTCTCCATGGCAACGCACTCAACAAGTCACGTGATAAGATGCGCGGGATTGACGGTCTCAGACGCGGAGGCAACTGAGATTCATCCTCTGCCACCCGGATTGAGGCGAGTCACTACGCCACCGCGAGGACTTGCAGCGCATCGGGAATTAGGCGTCCCAAATTGGGGAGAAAAGGGGAGGGGGAAAAAAACAATGGATATCAGGATTGGTCAAATGAAGATCGCGATTAATTTGCAAATCAATATTTTTACCCTGCCCTAATTCAGCGTTGCATTTGGTTAGTAAAATTATTCTTTCATAAATTGTCGCGTTCAATTCGGTGTTCTGTTTGGTACGTAAAACCATTGCGATGTAAATTGTTGTTTTCCATTTAGTTTGTAAAACCACTGTGACGTAAATTGTCGCGTTCAATTCAGTGTTCCGTTTGGTTAAAAAAATTATTCCGACTTCAACTGACGCATTTGATTAATTGTTCCGTTTAGTTCATAAAGCCATTCAGCGTAAATTGTCGTTCATTCTGTGTTCTGTTTGGTTTAAAAAAATCATTCAGACGTAAATTTACGCATTTGATTCATTGTTTTACATTTAATTCGTAAAACCATTGTGACGTAAATTGTCGCGTTCAATTCAGTGTTCCATTTTGTTCAAAAAATCATTCTGACGTAAACTATCACATTCAATTCAGTCTTTAGTCTGGTTTGTAAAACCAAACCGATGTAAATTAAGTGTTCAACTTGGTTCATAAAACTATTCGGACATAAATTGACGCGTTATTTTTTTGTAAACCAAACAAACAATTTACACAGAAGTTAGTGTGCTTAATAATTCAGTGAATGAAACCCAATTTTTCTCACCGTCAGCGTCATTCTGCCCTAAATAAATACACATAATTTTTTCAAAAATACAAAACCTCAAAGTTAAATTACCTAGTGGTTGTTCAAAAAATATAATTATTTTCCCGAAATGAAAGTTAAAATAATATTTCACTTTCTACAATGGCAATCTTTAACGATGCTGGTTAATGAGGTTTGACACTTTATCTGGAAAACATTCGGTTCTGTTTGTGATTTGTTGTTTAAAACAAATCGAAGAAAATCACGATATATTATCTTGTTGTTGTTGTTGTTTACGATCAATCAGATCGCTGTAATTGTTCATCGTTTGACCTCTGCTGGCATTCAGTCGCATAACGTCATGACGTCCTCAAGCCATTGGCTGTGCTGTTGCTAGGCACCGAGCCATTGCCGGGGTTGACGACCTGGTGAAGGGGTGTGTCCTGTATGCGCGAGAACTCTCTGACGTCTGTCCTAGCCAATAGGCGGTGCTGCTCTCCAGGGAGGATGGGCCGACGCAGTAGCCCCTCCCCTTCAGCGATCGTCTCAGGCAGCGGTTGGCCGGCGGTCTCCGGGAGCAACGGTATGCAAATGATGCAGAGCAGCGTGCAGCACGTGAGGATCACATGATGAAGGAAGAATCCTTTCTGATTGTGGAGCTCCATGAGGGGTGCAGTTAACATGCCGAAACCTGCACTCGCCAAGACCAGACCGACACCGCCGCCCCTGATGCACAGACAGAAGAGACAGCGGTCGAAACGTTAATGCCACAACAGAGCATAATCCATCAGAAACACAATGGCATTAAAGCCATCCATCCAT
Source organism: Moxostoma hubbsi (assembly GCA_032164185.1). NCBI lineage: Eukaryota > Metazoa > Chordata > Actinopteri > Cypriniformes > Catostomidae > Moxostoma > Moxostoma hubbsi. The sequence goes on from JAVLUX010000022.1 coordinate 1,917,499, forward strand.
CGTTTCGTTTGATATGAAATATTTAGAATAAGTTCACATGTTTATGTATCAATAGGAGTATCTCAGCTGAGTTGACTTAAATGCATGCATCATGTTTTCCGTCACATCGATAAATTGTTGCATTCAATTTATATAAGATTTGTTTTACAGACAATTTAGCAAATTACTTCTGTTCATGAATGTTAGCAACATGCTAGCATCATGCTAACACATGCTAGCATGCATATAAGCAGACTGAGGGCGCCCTCACACTTTTGAGTGAATAGGTGTCTATGACAAGTGAAAAAGTAATCTAAGTACTATCAATTGTAGTGGATTACATTTTAAAGTAACCCTCAACACTGCACATTGGCCTCTTGGCTAAATGCAAAGAATACACGGTGTTATTACACAATAAATACACTTTTTTTATTGCAGGAAATTGAGTAGATTGTATATTTTTACATTTTGAATACATTTTGCTATTTGTGATTTAATACGGATTAAAACCTGAAGTCTGCACATGTGACATCATATCCTCATCATGTCTGTTGCAGTGAAAATAATTTTGCATGCTCAAAGTCTAGTTTATCCAAAATGATGTGGACTAAATTTTAAAACTGGCGGAGGGGGAGATTTTACTGAATAATGACTTCAAATGTATTGTGAATGGATGTAAAAAGATGCTAACGCATGCTAGCAACACCGAGAGAAATGTTAAAACAGGCTAGCAACATGTTAAACATGCTAGCATTGCCTAGCGAAGTGTTATTACACGCTAAAAACGTGCTATCATCATGCTAACACATGTTAGCATTGCCTAGCGAAGTGTTAAAACATGCTAAAAACGTGCTAGCATCATGCTAACACATACTAGCCTCGCCTAACGAAGTTCAAACATGCTAACACATGCTAGCATCGCCTAGCAAAGTGCTAAAATGTGCTAGCATCATGCTAACACATGCTAGCAACACCTAGTCAAGTGTTAAAACATACTAGCTACAGGCTAGTATCATGCAAACACAAGCTAGCAACATTATAGGATCATAATATTAGTGCTTAGCAACATGTTAAAACATGCTATGTGACTACTTTTGCCATGATAATCACCACTAACATTTTCTTCAGGAAATGTGCCTATCAGCAGCTCAGACATTCTGCTAAACATCTTCTTTTATAACAGAGAAAGTCAAAATAACAGGTTTGGAAAAAATACCTTTAACTCTCCAGTTCTCCATGAATTGCCCTTTTCTGTGTTTCAGTTGTTACTGGCACACCATGCTGACTGTTTCTTGATATATCATGAAACCAGAGCTGTGTGTGTGTGTGTGTGTGTGTGTGTGTGTGTGTGTGTGTGTGTGTGTTATTTACTGACCTGATGACAGTTGGCGTTATCTCTGCACAGTAAAAGATGCTGAGCGTGCTGACGGCATGAGACGAGAACATCCCGATGATTGAGAATGCATACGAGAACCGCCGATTCAAAGTGTCTCTCAAAACTACAACAGAAGACAAAGACAAGATACATGTCATATATACGTATATATATACACAAAATGGACAAAAATATTGGGCCACTGAATTCGGGTGTTTCATTCAGTCCCATTGCCACAGGTGTATAAAATCAAGCACCTAGACATGCAGTCTGCCTTTACATACATTTGTGAATCCAGATTATAGCGCCTCCACAGAGTGGAAGAGATATACATTACATTTCTGACATGTTTTAAACTAGATTTATTTAAAAAACTAATTCTCCCAATTTGGAATGCCCAAATTCCCACTACTTAGTAGGTCCTTGTGGTGGCGCGTTACTCGCCTCAATCCGGGTGGCGGAGGACGAATCTCAGTTGCCTCCGCGTATGAGACCGTCAATCCGCGCATCTGATCACATGACTCGTTGTGCATGACACCGCGGAGACTCACAGCATGTGGAGGCTCATGCTACTCTCCACGATCCACACACAACTCACCACACGCCCCATTGAGAGAACCACTAATCACCACCACGAGGAGGTTACCCCATGTGACTCTACCCTCCCTAGCAACCGGGACAATTTGGTTACCCCATGTGACTCTACCCTCCCTAGCAACCGGGCCAATTTGGTTACCCCATGTGACTCTACCCTCCCTAGCAACCGGGCCAATTTGGTTACCCCATGTGACTCTACCCTCCCTAGCAACCGGGACAATTTGGTTACCCCATGTGACTCTACCCTCCCTAGCAACCGGGACAGTTTGGTTACCCCATGTGACTCTACCATCCCTAGCAACCGGGCCAATTTGGTTACCCCATGTGACTCTACCCTCCCTAGCAACCGGGACAGTTTGGTTACCCCATGTGACTCTACCATCCCTAGCAACCGGGACAATTTGGTTACCCCATGTGACTCTACCCTCCCTAGCAACCGGGACAGTTTGGTTACCCCATGTGACTCTACCATCCCTAGCAACCGGGCCAATTTGGTTACCCCATGTGACTCTACCCTCCCTAGCAACCGGGCCAATTTGGTTACCCCATGTGACTCTACCCTCCCTAGCAACCGGCCCAATTTGGTTACCCCATGTGACTCTACCCTCCCTAGCAACCGGGCCAATTTGGTTAACCCATGTGACTCTACCCTCCCTAGCAACCGGGCCAATTTGGTTACCCCATGTGACTCTACCATCCCTAGCAACCGGGCCAATTTGGTTACCCCATGTGACTCTACCCTCCCTAGCAACCGGGCCAATTTGGTTACCCCATGTGACTCTACCCTCCCTAGCAACCGGCCCAATTTGGTTACCCCATGTGACTCTACCCTCCCTAGCAACCGGGCCAATTTGGTTACCCCATGTGACTCTACCCTCCCTAGCAACCGGGCCAATTTGGTTACCCCATGTGACTCTACCCTCCCTAGCAACCGGCCCAATTTGGTTACCCCATGTGACTCTACCCTCCCTAGCAACCGGCCCAATTTGGTTACCCCATGTGACTCTACCCTCCCTAGCAACCGGGCCAATTTGGTTACCCCATGTGACTCTACCCTCCCTAGCAACCGGCCAATTTGGTTGCTAAGCAGACCTGACTGGAGTCACTCAGCACGCCCTGGATTCAAATTCACGACAATACACGCTGAGCTACCCAGACCCCCTAAACTAAGGATTTTTTTTCATTTTTATCACCTTGGCCAACCTTATTTGTCAGACACATTTAACATGAATATAAGGTACAGTAAATAGTGTTTCTGGAACATATAGATGATACCATGATACCACTATATATATATATATATACATTACAAAGATATATATGTCCAGAAAACTGATTTACCTTCATTATGCCGGAGACTGTACTTTCCGATTACTGTTTTAGGAGGAAAGAGAACAGAAGGCATTACTACAGGACTAGAGGACAGTATTGTGACATCACAATACAGTAAATGTGTGTGTGTGTGTGTGTGTTTACAGCTGAGCAGTCCGAGCTGAAGCAGTGATGCCAGCGCTGTCACGATCATGAAGGTGAGAAGTCCACCCCTCCTGCCAAACCCGCCCACCACAGGAAACAGTACTACACAGGACGCCATCGCAATCGCCGCTAATGCATAATAGTGCAGATGAGTCGCGCTGCCCTCCAAAACGCTGCGAGCAAAACAGTGATGGATGCCATAGCCAGTCAACCTGAGAGAGAAAGAGACGTTGATTTTGTGTTAGCACGAGAACAAACGCAAAACAATCAGTGTAAACTAGCAAAACCTAGCGCACTGCACTTAAGGCACCATAGGTACGCTACTGACGTCTACCCAACAACGTTTGCTAACATTATGTTAAGTTATATTACGTTTTTAAAGGTTTAAAAGCGTGCCATTTCAGTTCTGTGTCCTCAATTTTCATGCAAAAAGTCTTATTTTATTCCACTGGATGGCAGGAAGCACTAGAAAAAATAATATGTCCTCGATCACCTTCCATCACATTATACTGATCTGAACTGTAGGGGGCGCTCTAACGAGCGAGCTGAGAGATGCCACACTGTTTTGTTGAATATCTTGGATTCTCAGCTGTCTAGAAGCTCAATGTAGGTGTCATTGGAAAGCAGAGAATCCCAGTTTTATAATAGCCTAGTTTCCATCCACATTTCGCGCTATTTTGTTATTGACAAAGTGAAAATGCGGAGAGAAACAAATTGCGACATTTGCCGCTTCTGCCTGTTTCCATTCAAATGCCCTTTTATGGATATAAAGGGTGTGTGTGATGACGTCATGCCTAAAAAAAATACTCTCAGCCTCCCTGATGTCCCTCATTGTTTTCCTCTGAAGTTTGGGTAAAATGGGGAGATTATTGAGATAATTCAGTGAAATTAGTCGGATTATTGTCATTTTAATGAACAAATAAAAGCAATCAGAAGACAGAGTTGCTCTTCTGATGGGCATCTCATCCTTCATCTAATCTGAAGCGTCGCCATGACAACCGCATCATGTCCCGCAGATTTCTCCAGCGACTTTTAACCACCGACTGAACTTGATCATCATCTACAATTTATTTTAGCTTCATAAAGCAAAATTATATTTTCTGCAGAAGCAGTAAATGTGATCCGAGGTACAGATGGTCAGATTTAACATATTTAAACATTATAAAATGTTCAAAAGCTGCTTTTCTGGAAGTGAACTCGGCATTGGACAAATAGTGCTGATAGTTTATATTCTTGAGAAAAGTCTAGAACATTCTGAGAGGCGACTTTATTCATCTACAGAACAGGGTACGGCTAATTTAATTTATGTAAAGAAAAGGCAAATATAGGTCTAAAATATATATAATAATTTATATAATTATTATAATTTAACGCTTTTTTTAATTTAATGCTTTTTTTGTTTGGTAATTAATTTTTTTAATTTAATGCTTTTTTTGTTTGGTTATTTATTTTTTTAATTTAATGCTTTTTTGTTTGGTTATTTATTTTTTAATTTAATGCTTTTTTTATTGTTTTTTTTTTTTTAATTGAATGCTTTTTTTGTTTGGTTATTTTTTTTTAATTTAATGCTTTTTAGTTTGGTTATTTATTTTTTTAATTTAATGCTTTTTTTTATTGTTTTTTTTTTTTTTTTTAATTTAATGCTTTTTTGTTTGGTTATTTATTTATTTTTTAATTTAATGCTTTTTTTTGTTTGGTTATTTATTTTTTTAATTTAATGCTTTTTTTATTGGTTATTTTTTTTAATTTAATGTTTTTTTTATTGGTTATTTATTTTTTTTAATTTAATGCTTTTTTTGTTTGGTTATTTATTTTTTTTAATTTAATGCTTTTTTGTTTGGTTATTTATTTTTTAATTTAATGTTTTTTTTGTTTGGTTATTTATTTTTTTAATTTAATGCTTTTTTTTATTGGTTATTTTTTTAATTTAATGCTTTTTTTATTGGTTATTTATTTTTTTTTTAATTGAATGCTTTTTTGTTTGGTTATTTATTTTTTTTTAATTTAATGCTTTTTTTATTGGTTATTTTTTTTTTAATTTAATGCTTTTTTATTGGTTATTTTATTTTTAATTTAATGCTTTTTTTTGTTTGGTTATTTATTTTTTTAATTTAATGGGTTTTTTTTTTTGTTTGGTTATTTATTTTTTAATTTAATGTTTTTTTTTTTGGTTATTTATTTTTTTTAATTTAATGCTTTTTTTTGTTTGGTTGTTTATTTTTTAATTTAATGCTTTTTTTGTTTGGTTATTTATTTTTTAATTTAATGCTTTTTTTTGTTTGGTTATTTATTTTTTAATTTAATGCTTTTTTGTTTGGTTATTTATTTTTTTTAATTTAATGCTTTTTTTTGTTTGGTTATTTATTTATTTTTTAATTTAATGCTTTTTTTTGTTTGGTTATTTTTTTTTTTATTATTATTTTTAAAAATCAAATGAAATAATTTAATAGAATTGGGCTGTAAGTGTTCCCAAAAAAAAAAAAAAAAAGAAAAGGTGGTGTTGCGATAGGGGGGGGCTTCGGTGGCTAAAGCCCCTGACCATATTCACTAGCAGCGCCCCTGTATGAGGCAGCAAGCGATCACAGATATGGCACTTACGAGTTAACGCACAGCACGACTGTGTTCTTCCACAGGTTTCGGGTGCCGCTGAGCTGCGTTACACAAAACGTCTTTGGCTTCTGCTGGAGTTCCGTCTCGAGCTCTACAAAAACATTGTATTTTATCATCATCGTTGTCATAATCAAGGTAAACCACGGTCAAATCACTAAAAACACATCACTCACCCGAGAGGATGCCGCTGGGGTCGGTTGCCATGTCAACACAGTTGCTCAGGGCGATTCGGTACATTTGTTGCTTCGCTCTTTGGTAGTGTCGAGTGGCTAACAGCCAGCGTACAGACTCAGGAAACATCCTGCAGAAAAGTATGATGTTAGTGTGCTTCCTGTTTGTACTTTTGCCTCTCGGCAGGGGCGTAGATTCCAGGGGAACGGGAGGGGGAGGGTAACCCCCGTCTGACGACATGTAAAGAGACGGACCCCAGTTTGTCTTGTTTTCACGTGATTTTCGCATGTGTTTTGTGGGGTGTGCCGTCTGACGCTTTAGGCTAAACGATATTGAATATTTAGATCTTACCAGACATACGGCAGCATCAGCAAGAACGGTGCGATGATTAAGATCTGAAGAATCTGCCAATCACGGCACAGCGCTGCCAAACCGGGCATCAGCAGCTGCCCGCCCACGATAATCAGACTGGCGATCATCGTCATGGAGAAACGCCAGTTAGGCAGACACAACTCAATCCCTGAGAGACAAAGAAAGCCCATAATAATCAATATATGTATCAATTAAACAGATCAATATTTAAGTCCTTTTCTACTATAAATCTTCACTCTCACTTTCACAAATTACTCCCGTGGTTTAATCCATGTCTTCAGAAGGGATATGACAGGTGTGGGTGAGAAACAGATCAATATTTAAGTCCTTTTTTACTATAAATCTTCACTTTCACTTTCACAAATGACTCCCGTGTTTTAATCCATGTCTTCAGAAGTGATATGATAGGTGTGGGTGAGAAACAGATCAATATTTAAGTCCTTTTCTACAATAAATCTTCACTTTCACTTTCACAAACGACTCCCGTGGTTTAATCCATGTCTTCAGAAGAGATATGATAGGTGTGGGTGAGAAACAGATCAATATATAAGTCATTTTCTACTATAAATCTTCACTTTCACAAACGACTCCCGTGGTTTAATCCATGTCTTCAGAAGAGATACGAGAGGTGTGGGTGAGAAACAGATCAATATTTAAGTCCTTTTTTACTATAAATCTTCTCTTTCACTTTCACAAAGTACTCCCATGGTTTAATCCATGTCTTCAGAAGAGATATGATAGGTGTGGGTGAGAAACAGATCAATATTTAAGTCATTTTCTACTATAAATCTTCACTTTCACTTTCACAAATGACTCCCATGGTTTAATCCATGTCTTCAGAAGAGATATGATAGGTGTGGGTGAGAAACAGATCAATATATAAGTCATTTTCTACTATAAATCTTCACTTTCACTTTCACAAACGACTCCCGTGGTTTAATCCATGTCTTCAGAAGAGATATGATAGGTGTGGGTGAGAAACATCAATATATAAGTCATTTTCTACTATAAATCTTCACTTTCACTTTCACAAACGACTCCCGTGGTTTAATCCATGTCTTCAGAAGAGATATGATAGGTGTGGGTGAGAAACAGATCAATATTTAAGTCCTTTTTTACTATAAATCTTCTCTTTCACTTTCACAATCGACTCCCATGGTTTAATCCATGTCTTCAGAAGAGATATGAGAGGTGTGGGTGAGAAACAGATCAATATTTAAGTCCTTTTTTACTATAAATCTTCTCTTTCACTTTCACAAACGACTCCCGTGGTTTAATCCATGTCTTCAGAAGAGATATGATAGGTGTGGGTGAGAAACAGATCAATATTTAAGTCCTTTTTTACTATAAATCTTCCCTTTCACTTTCACAATCGACTCCCATGGTTTAATCCATGTCTTCAGAAGAGATATGAGAGGTGTGGGTGAGAAACAGATCAATATTTAAGTCCTTTTTTACTATAAATCTTCTCTTTCACTTTCACAAACGACTCCCGTGGTTTAATCCATGTCTTCAGAAGAGATATGATAGGTGTGGGTGAGAAACAGATCAATATTTAAGTCATTTTCTACTATAAATCTTCACTTTCACTTTCACAAATGACTCCCGTGGTTTAATCCATGTCTTCAGAAGTGATATGATAGATGTGGGTGAGAAACAGATCAATATTTAAGTCATTTTCTACTATAAATCTTCACTTTCACTTTCACAAATGACTCCCATGGTTTAATCCATGTCTTCAGAAGTGATATGATAGGTCTGGGTGAGAAACAGATCAATATTTAAGTCCTTTTCTACTATAAATCTTCACTTTCAATTTCACAAAGTACTCCCGTGGTTTAATCCACGTCTTCAGAAGAGATATGATAGGTGTGGGTGAGAAACAGATCAATATATAAGTCCTTTTCTACTATAAATCTTCACTTTCACTTTCACAAACGACTCCCGTGGTTTAATCCATGTCTTCAGAAGAGATACGAGAGGTGTGGGTGAGAAACAGATCAATATTTAAGTCCTTTTTTACTATAAATCTTCTCTTTCACTTTCACAAATGACTCCCGTGGTTTAATCCATGTCTTCAGAAGAGATATGATAGGTGTGGGTGAGAAACAGATCAATATATAAGTCATTTTCTACTATAAATCTTCACTTTCACTTTCAGAAACGACTCCCGTGGTTTAATCCATGTCTTCAGAAGAGATATGATAGGTGTGGGTGAGAAACAGATCAATATTTAAGTCCTTTTTTACTATAAATCTTCTCTTTCACTTTCACAAACGACTCCCGTGGTTTAATCCATGTCTTCAGAAGAGATATGATAGGTGTGGGTGAGAAACAGATCAATATGTCATTTTCTACTATAAATCTTCACTTTGACTTTCACAAACGACTCCAGTGGTTTAATCCATGTCTTCAGAAGTGATATGAGAGGTGTTGGTGAGAAACAGATCAATATTTAAGTCCTTTAGAACTTTAAATCTACTCTTTCACTTTCACATTCAGCCTTCTAGATTGGGGCTGGTCAGAGGTGGATATTTATAGTAAAAAAAGGACTTATAGGATAAGAGATACTTATCATATCACTTCTGAAGACATGGATTAAACCACTGGAGTTTTATGAATTACTTTTACGCTGCCTTTATGTGCTTTTATAAGCTTCAAAGTTCTGGTCACCATTTACATTAACTGAGCTGAAATATTCTCCTAAAAAACTTAATTTGTGTTCAGCGAAAGCAAGAAAGTCACACATGGCATGAGGGTGAGCAAATGATGAGAGTATTTTCACTATTGGGTGAACTGTCCCTTTAAGAGTTTGAGCACTTGAGGTCAGGAGGTAAGAGGTCATGGTTTTAGGCCAATCACAGAGTTTTGATGGAGATAACGCAGTTACCACATGACGTTTTATGCGTTTCGAAGCCGTTGTTAAGCAGAACATACATGTTAAGATGTGAGTCGTGCACATGTGGTCAGCACTATGCTAGGGTGTTGTGGCTGGTTGCCAAGGCGTTGCTATGCAATTACCTAGACACCTTAGACATTCCTTCAGACCGGTTAAATTATACGCGATGTCCACATATGTGGAAAATGGGACCTTATTCCCTCAAAAGTTGAAAAAACATGGAAACATAATAAACAGTACGGGTTTGGAACCACGTGAGGGTGAGTAAACGATGACAGAATTTTAATTTAACCCTGAAACAAATGAAACCAGAAGAGGACTCACTCAGGACGTAAAGCGACAGTCTGATCGCGGCCAGACAAAACCCCTCGAAGAATCGCAGCGTGCTGAACACCGCCATATCCACAGAAAACGCCACGGCTAACCCGAACACCAGCACGGACAGCACCGACACCAGCAGCACCGGGATACGACCCAACCTGAGATGCAGAAACACTTCAGTTCAGAATACACCGTCAGGTTTCTTGAAAACACAGATTGGAGCTGCTTCTTACCAGTCTGCCATTGCGCCCATCAGCAGGTAGCCAAATATGGACCCGACCTGTAGAGAGAACTTGGCGATATGCACCTTCCATTCTCCGTCACACACCAGTGCCCACTTCAGACGGGCACAGAGCGGAAAACACAGAAAAATACAAGAAACTCGATATCAATGTAATTATTGGAACTACTGTAGCATCACATCAAATTCTAGAAAAGTAACATGTTTTTGTAGAAGAATTAGAGTCATTTGATCAGGAATCAGACTACACTGGTCGCTCTTTGTTTTGCTAAATAGATTCAAAAGAACCGGTTCATTAGAGTCATTTGATCAGGAATCAGACTACACTGGTCGCTCTGTTTATTTTGCTAAATAGATTCAAAAGAACCGGTTCATTAGAGTCATTTGATCAGGAATCAGACTAAACTGGTCACTCTGTTTGTTTTGCTAAATAGATTCAAAAGAACCGGGTCATTAGAGTCATTTGTTCGGGAATCAGACTACACTGGTCGCTCTCTGTGTTTTGCTATATAGATTCAAAAGAATCGGTTCGTTAGAGTCATTTGTTCGGGAATCAGACTATACTGGTCGCTCTGTGTGTTTTGCTGAATAGATTCAAAAGAATCGGTTCATTAGAGTCATTTGTTCAGGAATCAGACTACACTGGTCGCTCTCTGTGTTTTGCTATATAGATTCAAAAGAATCGGTTCGTTAGAGTCATTTGATCAGGAATCAGACTACACTGGTCGCTCTGTTTGTTTTGCTAAATAGATTCAAAAGAATCGGTTCATTAGAGTCATTTGATCGGGAATCAGACTACACTGGTCGCTCTGTTTATTTTGCTAAATAGATTCAAAAGAACCGGTTCATTAGAGTCATTTGATCAGGAATCAGACTACACTGGTCGCTCTGTTTATTTTGCTAAATAGATTCAAAAGAACCGGTTCATTAGAGTCATTTGATCAGGAATCAGACTACACTGGTCGCTCTTTGTTTTGCTAAATAGATTCAAAAGAACCGGTTCATTAGAGTCATTTGTTCGGGAATCAGACTACACTGGTCGCTCTTTGTTTTGCTAAATAGATTCAAAAGAACCGGTTCATTAGAGTCATTTGATTGTGAATCAGACTAAACTGGTCGCTCTGTGTGTTTCGCACTGTAGATTCAAAAGAACCGGTTCATTCGAGTCATTTGTTTGGGAATCAGACCACACTGGTCGCTCTGTGTGTTTTGCTAAATAGATTCAAAAGAACCGGGTCGTTAGAGTCATTTGTTCGGGAATCAGACTACACTGGTCGCTCTCTGTGTTTCGCTATATAGATTCAAAAGAACCGGGTCATTCGAGTCATTTGTTCGGGAATCAGACTACACTGGTCGCTCTCTGTGTTTTGCTAAATAGATTCAAAAGAATCGGTTCATTAGAGTCATTTGATCAGGAATCAGACTACACTGGTCGCTCTGTGTGTTTCGCACTGTAGATTCAAAAGAACCGATTCTTAAGAGTCATTTGTTTGGGAATCAGACTACACTGGTCGCTCTGTGTGTTTCGCAATGTAGATTCAAAAGAACTGGTTCATTCGAGTCATTTGTTTGGGAATCAGACTACACTGGTCGCTCTGTGTGTTTCGCACTGTAGATTCAAAAGAACTGGTTCATTCGAGTCATTTGTTTGGGAATCAGACTACACTGGTCGCTCTGTGTGTTTCGCACTGTAGATTCAAAAGAACTGGTTCATTCGAGTCATTTGTTTGGGAATCAGACTACACTGGTCGCTCTGTGTGTTTCGCACTGTAGATTCAAAAGAACCGGTTCATTCGAGTCATTTGATCGGAAATCAGACTACACTGGTCGCTCTGTGTGTTTTGCTATATAGATTCAAAAGAATCGGTTCATTAGAGTCATTTGATCGGGAATCAGACTACACTGGTCTTTCTGTGTTTTGCTATATAGATTCAAAAGAACCGGTTCATTAGAGTCATTTGATCAGGAATCAGATCACACTGGTCGCTCTCTGTGTTTTGCTAAATAGATTCAAAAGAATCGGTTCATTAGAGTCATTTGTTCAGGAATCAGATCACACTGGTCGCTCTCTGTGTTTTGCTAAATAGATTCAAAAGAATCGGTTCATTAGAGTCATTTGATCAGGAATCAGACTACACTGGTCGCTCTGTGTGTTTTGCTAAATAGATTCAAAAGAACTGGTTCATTCGAGTCATTTGTTTGGGAATCAGACTACACTGGTCGCTCTGTGTGTTTCGCACTGTAGATTCAAAAGAACTGGTTCATTCGAGTCATTTGTTTGGGAATCAGACTACACTGGTCGCTCTGTGTGTTTCGCACTGTAGATTCAAAAGAACCGGTTCATTCGAGTCATTTGATCGGAAATCAGACTACACTGGTCGCTCTGTGTGTTTTGCTATATAGATTCAAAAGAATCGGTTCATTAGAGTCATTTGATCGGGAATCAGACTACACTGGTCTTTCTGTGTTTTGCTAAATAGATTCAAAAGAACCGGTTCATTAGAGTCATTTGATCGGAAATCAGACTACACTGGTCGCTCTGTGTGTTTTGCTATATAGATTCAAAAGAATCGGTTCATTAGAGTCATTTGATCGGGAATCAGACTACACTGGTCGCTCTGTTTGTTTTGCTAAATAGATTCAAAAGAACCAGGTCATTAGAGTCATTTGTTCGGGAATCAGACTACACTGGTCGCGCTCTGTGTTTTGCTAAATAGATTCAAAAGAATCGGTTCATTAGAGTCATTTGATCGGAAATCAGACTACACTGATCGCTTTGTGTGTTTTGCTATATAGATTCAAAAGAATCGGTTAATTAGAGTCATTCATTTGGGAGTCGTCTACACTGATCACTGTGTTTTTCATGATGTACATCCAAAGAACCGATTCATAAGAGTCATTTGTATGGGAATCAAACTATTCTGGTCGAGCAGTGTGTATTTGTATGGTAGATTCAAAAGATCCGGTTCAATAGAGCCATTCATTTGGGAATCGGTTTACACTGGTCGCACTGTGTGTTTCAAGCTGTAGATTCAAAAGAATTATCTCATAAGAGTCATTTGTTCCGGAATCAGACTACACTGGTTGAGCTGTGTGTTTCATGATGTAGATTTAAAAGAACCGGTTCGTTAGAGTCATTTGTTCAGGAATCAGACTACACTGGTCGCTCTCTGTGTTTTGCTATATAGATTCAAAAGAATCGGTTCATTAGAGTCATTTGTTCAGGAATCAGATCACACTGGTCGCTCTCTGTGTTTTGCTAAATAGATTCAAAAGAATCGGTTCATTAGAGTCATTTGATCAGGAATCAGACTACACTGGTCGCTCTGTGTGTTTTGCTATATAGATTCAAAAGAACTGGTTCATTCGAGTCATTTGTTTGGGAATCAGACTACACTGGTCGCTCTGTGTGTTTCGCACTGTAGATTCAAAAGAACCGGTTCATTCGAGTCATTTGATCGGAAATCAGACTACACTGGTCGCTCTGTGTGTTTTGCTATATAGATTCAAGAGAATCGGTTCATTAGAGTCATTTGTTCGGGAATCAGACTACACTGGTCGCTCTGTGTGTTTTGCTATATAGATTCAAAAGAATAGGTTCGTTAGAGTCATTTGTTCGGGAATCAGACTACACTGGTCGCTCTGTGTGTTTTGCTATATAGATTCAAAAGAATCGGTTCGTTAGAGTCATTTGTTCGGGAATCAGACTACACTGGTCGCTTTGTGTGTTTTGCTAAATAGATTCAAAAGAATTGGTTAATTAGAGTCATTCATTTGGGAATCGTCTACACTGATCACTGTGTTTTTCATGATGTACATCCAAAGAACCGATTCATAAGAGTCATTTGTATGGGAATCAAACTATTCTGGTCGAGCAGTGTGTATTTGTATGGTAGATTCAAAAGATCCGGTTCAATAGAGCCATTCATTTGGGAATCAGTTTACACTGGTCGCACTGTGTGTTTCAAGCTGTAGATTCAAAAGAATTATCTCATAAGAGTCATTTGTTCCGGAATCAGACTACACTGGTTGAGCTGTGTGTTTCATGATGTAGATTTAAAAGAACCGGTTCGTTAGAGTCATTTGTTCAGGAATCAGACTACAATGGTCGCTCTCTGTGTTTTGCTAAATAGATTCAAAAGAATTGGTTAATTAGAGTCATTCATTTGGGAATCGTCTACACTGATCACTGTGTTTTTCATGATGTACATCCAAAGAACCGATTCATAAGAGTCATTTGTTCGTGAATCAGACTACACTGGTTGAGCTGTGTGTTTCATGATGTAGATTTAAAAGAACCGGTTCATAAGAGTCATTTGTTCAGGAATCAGACTACACTGGTTGAGCTGTGTGTTTCATGATGTAGATTTAAAAGAACCGGTTCATTCGAGTCATTCATTCAGGAATCAGACTACACTGGTCGCGCTTTTTGTAATGCACTACAGATTCAGTATTTACAGTATGTTTGCCACGATTCAACAGATATTTAACATAAAATTAAATCAGGTTATTTATTCAAGAAAGATTCATCAAAGGGCATTACTCAGTCCAAGTTTACCTTTGAAGGAAGTCGTGTTTGTTTGGCATTGAATCATGTTGATTATTGTGAAATATTTGATAAGATATGAGTTTAAAGTGACCGGTAAAGTCGGCAGTGTCGTCGCTCATACTCCAAACCACAAACGGGCCAGAATGCTTCATTAGCATTTGTTAGCATGCCTTGCTGCATGAATGAGTCTCTTGAACACACTCAGTAAAGACACTCGGCTATTGGTGTTGTGAGAAAGGTCAAACACACACACAGCTGGTCATCAGAACATCAGGCAGGCGGTCTGTTCAGCCAATCACATCAAAACAGGAACTCTGTCCTGGAAGGCAGTGCACATGTGCACATTTGAGAGGTGCTTATCTCAGACTGGCAGATAATAAACGGGTGCGTTTGAAGTAAAGCGCTGTTTGTTAGGGTCTGTATATGGAAATGCGCACTAACCCTAAACAACAAACCCCAGACTTTGAGAAGGGACGTGCTGGCATTATAGCCACTGGGCCTCAAAGTTATCGCTCGTGTGAGAATTTCAATGTGTTATCTGTGCCAGCAGGTGGGTGTAACACTGAATTTTCAGTCTGATATGCAGATGATATGTGCATGAACTCCATGACACTGTTACATGCAAACCTGCAATGCAAACTAATGATTACTTCCAGTATATTTCCAATGCATAAGGAATTCCACCTATAGCATCCTGGGAATTCTTATACACAATTTTACAGTATGCATCATGCATTCAGGAACCATTTTTATTGTGTTTGTAAGTTCTTGCAATGCGGGATCATTTACTAAAGAAATAAGCATGAAGAGAGAAAGATGTAAACATTGTAAAACTGAATATTCCATCATCATTTTCTCATGCTCATGTCGTTCCAACCCTGTATTTGTTCTTCCTTTGGAACACTAAAGAAGTAATGCAGAATTTCCCCTCACTAACTGAATGGGCACTGATGCTGTTGGGCTTTAAAAATGACCAAAAAAGCACCCAAAACGTAGCTCGTATGACTCGTGCTCTATATTCCAAGTCTTCTGAAGTCATCCGATAGCTTTGTGCGAGGAACAGATGAAAATTTAAAGTGATAGTTCACCCAAAAATGAACATTTTCTCATCTTTTGCTCACCCTCATGCCATAAATGAGTGTTTTTAGAAAAATATTTCAGCTCTGTTGGTCCATTCAGTGAAAGTGCATGGTGACCAAAACTTTGAGGCTCCAAAAAGCACATTAAAGCAGCATAAAAGTAATCCATAAGACTCCAGTGGTTTAATCCATGTCTTCAGAAGTGATATGATGGGTGTGGGTGACAAACCAATCAATATTTAATCCTTTTTTCCTATAAATTCCCTGCCTTCACAGGAGGTAGCGATATGCACGAATAATGTGAAAGTAAAAGTGGAGATTTAGAGTAAAGAATGACTTCAATATTGATCCGTTTCTCACCCACACCTATCATATCACTTCTGAAGACGTGGATTAAACCACTGGAGTCTTATGGATTACTTTTATGCTTAAGATTTGGTCACCATCCACTTGCATTGTAAGGACCTACAGAGCTGAAATATTTTTCTAAATATCTTAAGTTGTGTTCAGCGAAAGCATGCACTTCTGGGATGGCATGAGGGTGAGTAAATGATGAGAGAATTTTCATTTGGGGGGTGAACTACTCCGGCTTTATTCACCAAATAGCTTCCTCTATGTGGATGTACATCATAAGCGCAACAGTTTCAGTCACCATTCGCTTTCATATGAAAAAAGAGCATTGTAAACACTCTGCCTAATGTATGAAAGTTATACGGGTTTGGAACAACATTAGAGTTGAGTACATTATTTTTTGGGCGTACTGTCCCTTTAAATGGAACATATTCCATCATCCATGGGGGAGTCCTTACCTTGGTGACCACATTCTGCTGCAGTCCCGACTGCAGCTCAAACCTCCACTCGGAGCACAAACACGCGGCTCCGTGGCTGTTCTCGGTTTCGGTCCCGTTACCGAGCAAATCCACGAGCAGATCACGATCCGAGCCCGTCCCGTTCCCCGCGCTGCCCTGATCCGGACGGACGCACTTCCTTTCCGGCTGCCCGAGCAGAAAGTAATCCGAGAACTGGATGAAAGAGATGAGAAACGCCGGGATCCACGTCAGAGCCACCAGTCGCCGCTGATACCGGCCGAACCCCCCGAGGAACGGCAGAACCACCGAGTCCACCTGCGAGAGGCGCGTGTGCGGTTCGGGCTGCGGCACATTGCCGTTCTCCGCCGGTGCGTTGAGCGCGTCCAGCCGAACCGCATCCATAGCGCGTTTGTTTCACCGGTGCGCGTCACATGCACTCGGTACGCGCAGAGTCTTTGTCTCGAAAACACACCCGCACGCGCTCTTCTCTACGGCAAACGCGCGCGGATAAAACGCAGCAGGCTCGGTCCAGTCAATGTAAGGCCAGTCCGAACTGAATCCATGCTTTAAATCCAAGCCCCGGTATTAACGGCGCACCGCATATGCCGATGCCCCATAGAGTCTTTGTTAAATCCAATTCTCACCACGCCATCACTGGGCTGTTAGGATGCCCAACGCAGCGCATCTGAGCCCGGTGTTCTCCAAGAGGTCCACAGGTAGCGCACCTGTCCGTCAGCATCTGGCGCACAGGTGTGGCCCGTACATCCATTCCTGTATCCTGCGATATTCACATCACATCCGTGAAGGATGCTCAGCTGAGCACACCGGAGCCTAACGGTCCCGCACCAGCCTATAAATACCCCCGAGGTATATAGTTAAGGGTGGATCGGTACATTGCACACCCGACGCCCGTTTGCACCGGCGGTAATCGATAAACACAAACCGGGCAGGCGGACCGAGCGCTTCCATTGGCAGACACACACGGGCTGATCTGTCCTCCAGTGTGTGTGATTGGACGAACGCA
>JAVLUX010000022.1:1940000-1945000 GCA_032164185.1 Moxostoma hubbsi
CAACAAGTCACGTGATAAGATGCGCGGATTTACGGTATCAGACGTGGAGGCCACTGAGATTCGTCACTACGCCACCACGAGGACTTGGAGCACATTGGGAATTGGGAGTGTCAAATTGGGGAGAAAATGAAGAAATGTACAGATGAACATTATATTACAGTTTTTCTCGACTGCTAAGACACATTTCTTGAAAGCTGCTCTCCTTTTCTCTAAACTGTGAGCACAAAACATCGCAAAACCAAACTTCCACCTCAAAACAGTTCAATCTGTGCTCAAAACTGAACTATGTTGTCAAATTGTGCCCCGAGTCAATCAAAATGTTTATTATTCACTGTAGGCTAAATGCATGTTGCAAAACAAAAAAAAAACCTGTGCATTTAGCACTTGTACAAACAAACAGAAATCTTGTGCGTTTGATTGGTGATGGCAGCACATAATGTGGCATTGCCACCACGCTGCCCAGGAACACCAACAATGGCCCGATGGCCAATCACATTATGGCCTCTCCTTCTCCTTTTGGTGAGCTTCATCCATGTAGATGTATTCATGGGGTCTTTCCATTGCATCCAGTTGAAAAACCCTCTGTAGAAATAGATAGAGTTTTGTAAGTGATACGGAAAAAGTGATTTAGGGCACTACAGTAAATCACTACTTAGAGTAATCAACATCGAATGTGTCTGGATATATGCCAACCTGTACATACTGCAATCTTTGCTCTTTGACTCTGTCTGAGTTGCGGTCAAAGGGCACTCTGCTGTTTCATGCGCAGTCTGTGCAGTCTCAATGATCGTCTGCTGAATTTCACTCAGTTTAATGGCATTGTTCTCACGGACCATATCAACAATTAGGGTCTCTTGGTGTGGGGAGAACATACCCGTCCTCCCACCCCCATGTGGCAGTCTTTCAATTCTACAGATCTTATTGTATATGTTCCCTCACATCATTAGCCACATGTGTGATCAGTTTTGAGTTGTTGTGTTGAAGTGGTGACACCTGTGCTTTAATAGTGTTTGACTTTTGTCACCTGTGCTCAGCATTATGCAGCACGGGTGCATCACAATGACAATGTGTTGGCAAGTTGTGTCTAAACAGGTGAAAAGTGCTTCTGGTTTTGCCAAAAGAGTGACTGATTCAATCAGTGGGTTCGGACAACTGAGCATTTGGTTCAGACAGTAGGGTTTAGTGTTTTAGCAATCGAGAAAACTGTAAACTTTGATTGTATTCAATTCCATACATTGATCTAGTTTGACTGAATGTGAACGATGGGGTATTAATATAAACAGCCCTTTAATATAAAGATAAGAAAGAGACACAATAGACGGACAGAGAGAGAGAGAGAGAGAGAGAGAGAGAGAGAGAGACACAGAGAGAGAGAGAGACAGAGAGAGAGAGACACAGAGAGAGAGAGAGAGAGAGAGAGAGACACAGAGAGAGAGAGAGACACAGAGAGAGAGAGAGAGAGAGAGAGAGAGAGACACAGAGAGAGAGAGAGAGAGAGAGAGAGAGAGACACAGAGAGAGAGAGAGAGAGAGAGAGAGAGAGAGACACAGAGAGAGAGAGAGAGAGAGAGAGAGAGAGAGACAGAGAGAGAGAGACACAGAGAGAGAGAGAGAGAGAGAGAGAGAGAGACACAGAGAGAGAGAGAGAGAGAGAGACACAGAGAGAGAGAGAGAGACAGAGAGAGAGAGACACAGAGAGAGAGAGAGAGAGAGAGACACAGAGAGAGAGAGAGACAGAGAGAGAGAGACACAGAGAGAGAGAGAGAGAGAGAGAGAGAGAGAGAGAGAGAGAGAGAGAGAGAGAGAGCGAGCGAGAGAGAGAGAGAGAGAGAGAGAGAGAGACACAGAGAGAGAGAGATACACAGAGAGAGAGAGAGAGACACAGAGAGAGAGAGAGACAGAGAGAGAGAGACACAGAGAGAGAGAGAGACAGAGAGAGAGAGACACAGAGAGAGAGAGAGAGAGAGAGAGAGAGAGAGAGAGAGACCTAGTTTAACAAGAGTATCAGGTGAATTGTAACACGATCAGTTTAGACTTTTGGGAGCAAAACACAAACGCACAGTGTCTCTCTCACTCTTTCCCTCTCTCTCTCTCTCTCTCTCTCACACTCACTCACTCTTTCCCCGAATAACTGCGAGGATCTTTCTGGATTCCCGTCCTGCTAACGTAAAGCACGACTCCATCCTGAGTGTCCTACAGGCCGGTCTCACTCCCAGAGGATATCTCCCCTGTTATCACTGTGCCGTGAGGTGTGTTTGCTGTGTGAGGAGTGAGTGATTACAGGTGCAGCACATGTAAATCATGTTAGGGTTTATATCGAGAATGAATGCGGTCGCTAGGGCGTTGCTAGGCAGTTCTGGGTGGGTGATCAAGACCAGGTCCCTGGCTAGATCTTCTAGTCTCGAGTCCCTTTTGCTGTGAATTGCTGAATGGGGCGTGTCCTTGTGGTAATTTGCATATTAGATCTGCGGCGTCATTGTTTCTTAAAACAACATTTATGCATGAAAGCATATTTAAGAGAAACAGAGCGTGACTTCCATGCAGGCATGACATGCTACTCGGCTCACATGTGTTGCATGTTGCATTCTCACATTTGAATGCATCGCGACAGATTAGATATAAACTGATTATAAACATATTATTTAATCTTATTTAATCTTATTTAATAGGGAAAACAAATAGTTTGTGATTGTTTTTACATCAGTCGACTCTCCATACGCCACAATGGCAAAGCAAAAAAACAAACTGATACGTTTGCAAATTTAAAAACAATAAAAAACTGAAATATCACATTGGAATAAGTATTCACACCCTTTGCTGTGACACTTGAAATTTAGCTCGGGTGCGTCCCATTTCTCGAGATGTTTCTACACTTTGATTGGAGTCCACCTGTGGCACATTCAACTGATTGGACATGATTTGGGAAGGCACACACCTGTCTGAGTCATGAGGTCAAAGGAACGGCCTGCAGAGCTCAGAGACGGGACTGTGTCGAGGAACAGATCCGGGGAATGCTACACAAATAATTGGCTGCATTCAAGGTTCCCCAGAGCACGATGAATCCCATAATTCTTTTTTATTGTATTCCTCATGCCGTGGCCTAACCCATGAGGGTGGGGCCGGGTCGGGACGCTACACACCCGGTCCCGTATCAGGCTAATCAAGCCTCCGAGAGGGATAAAGGCCGATGGCGGGCGGTGGTCCGACGAGAGAGAGATTGTTACGGACGTGTCCGTCAAACTTTATTTATGTTGATGTGGAGTGGAGGGGGCGGGGCCGGGGGCGGGGGCGGGGCCGGGCTGGAATGTCGCACGCCCGGTCCCCAATCGGCCTGATGGGGCGCGCGAGGGATAAAGGCGGCCGGTGACGACGGTTAGAGAGAGAGAGAGATCACGGGTTTCGGCACCAATGTAAAGACAGTTCAGGCTCACGGGCAAGGAAGAGGCGAGAAACCGGCTAACGTATAAATTATAGTTTTAATGGAAAACTCAAAAGACAAACACATAAGACGACGGACATGTCCGTGAACGATCTCTCTCTCTCTCTCACGCACGTCATCCGTGGTCGGCCTTTAACCCTCTCGGAGGCTTGATTAGCCCAATACGGGACCGGGTGTGTGTCGTCACGACCCGTCCTCCGCCCCTGCCACACCCGTGTTCTCAATGCAAAATCTAATCGTATTTCTTTCTTTGGTTTTGGGGTGAAACGTGACCCGGACACACTTGACAGGTTTCGCCAGATTCACATATGTCCATTATGCGAAGCAAAATCCGCAACGTTGAAGCTAAAGTCGATGTTTGTGTTTGTGCATTTTAAAAGGCGAGTCCAAAAAGCACATAAAGGCAGCATAAATGTAATCCAGTGGTTTAATCCATGTCTTCAGAAGTTATATGATAGGTGCGGGTGAGAAACGGATCGATTTTGAATTCCTTTTTCCACTATAAATCTCCACTTTCACTTTCACTTTCACATTGTTCTTTTGTGTGTGGCGATTCGCGCTCTTCGTGCATATCGCCACCTAGTGGTCAGGGAGGAGATACTTATTACTTTCTTTGGTTTTGGGGTGAAACGTGACCCGGACATGCTCTTGACAGGTTTCGCCA
Organism: Moxostoma hubbsi; assembly: GCA_032164185.1. NCBI lineage: Eukaryota > Metazoa > Chordata > Actinopteri > Cypriniformes > Catostomidae > Moxostoma > Moxostoma hubbsi. The sequence goes on from JAVLUX010000022.1 coordinate 1,944,103, forward strand.
GATTCACGTATGTCCATTATGCGAAGCAAAAGCCGCAACGTTGAAGCTAAAGTCGATGTTTGTGTTTGTGCATTTTAAAAGGCGAGAAATGTCTGTTAGGCTGCGTTCGACTCCTCCCTCGCCACAGGCGACACGGGATAAATACAGAACATATTTCGCTTGTGAAAGTGTGTGTGAATGACAGGCCCTTTTCTGGTGCGCTGGGAACATTCTGGAAAAATCTGAAAAATCTGATGTGGGAGTTTACACCTCTGAAAATCATTTAGCCTAAATGCATTTCTCACAGGCTCAGAACGAGTTTACCGCACGGTTCTGATTCTGTTTGGTGACACTGAGGAGTTATCGGTGTTGAGATCTGTGTGTCTGATGTGTGTCAGGCTGGGGCATGCAGTAATTGCTCTCAGAAATGTCCCCAGAGCACTTTATCTCTCTCTTCTGTCAGAGTGTGCAATCATACGCTCGGTCAGATCCTCATTCACACATCTAGATGGGAAATACTGCAGCTGGATATCAAAAACTGTGCACTGCACACCACCACAAACACACACGGCCCAAACTTAACTTGCTGCCTCACCCGCCACTGAGGGGAGAATTAAAGGGATAGCGCTACCAAAAATGATCATTCACAAATGACGATTTTTTTTACTGGATATACAATGTTTGTTAGTCTTTATACAATGCAAGTGAATGGAGTCCAACACTTTCAAGCTCCAAAAAGCACATAAAAGCAGCATATAAAGGTAATCCGTACGACTCCAGTGGTTTAATCCATGTCTTCTGAAGAATTACGATCGGTTTGGGTGAGAAAACTGGACATAAATTTAAGTTCATATTCGTTATAAACCTCTTCGGCTTGTCCTCGCACTTCCTCGCATTTTGACCCATTTGGCGCAGCATC
>JAVLUX010000022.1:1952500-1960000 GCA_032164185.1 Moxostoma hubbsi
CACCTGCAAGTTATACATGAAAAAACAACTGTTAAATACATTTTCACATTCAGAATGTTCTTTTAACTTCCCAGAGGACAGACAGACCTACTACAGGTGATATTATTACAGTAAGATCAATTATATAAGTACAGTAATTAATTATTTTATAGAACAAATCACTAAAATACACCAACATTATATTTTCTCATTTTAAAGGCTGTATTTTATTTATTTTTAATTTTAATGATTAAGTAGTAAGGCCTCCTATCCTCTAAAATTGATTATTGTACTTATATAATTGATCATATTGTAATAATATCACCTGGAAATGTATTTTACAGTGTTTATTCATGTATAACTTGCACGTGGATTGAATGAATGAGTGGATATCTCCTGTGTTATAGCGTAGTGAGGGGAGTTTTCAGATGGTCCCTTACAACTGCAAAACCGAACGTCCAACGTCAAACTTTACCGCGCTTTTTCAGCGAGCCCAACGACATTCAGCTGGATAGTGAGAATGGCGCGAAAAGAGCAGGAGAGACGGAAGAGAAAGCAGGCAGCAGCGCCATTGTCGCAGAATATTGAACATGTGTACAAAAAGACAGCCAAACAGGGTACGGTTATACTTGATAAGCAATTTAATAACATTGTAGTAAATATTTTTAGTGCATCAAAAAGCGTGCTCGTTAAGATACCAGCAGACATGCTAATCCAGCTCAAATTAGTGCATAAAAAGTATTTGAACCTCATAATTAAATACAAAATGAGGGGAAAGTTTGCAAAAAGGTTCACTTTTTGTAAACAATAACCCTCCTTTCACTAGGCTGACTACAGACTTGTACAAATTACTTTAAAAATTGGCATTAAAAATTGTAATTCAATAATATTACAAATTACATAGGCGAAAAAGTAATCTAATTACTTTACCTTTAAGATACCGTCTGAAAAGTTAACTAGCCCGCTTAAATAAGTTGCAACTCAGTAACTAATGTAATTATAAGACTTTAAAAGGAAATGTGTTACACTACTTTTGTCAAAAAAAGTAATTTGATTACAGTAACTAATTACTCTGCCTTGGACCGTTTACTCAAGCACAGCTACTTGAGTACAAATAGTTCACCACTTTAAATACCACTAGAGTGTACTGCGTAGACAGCAGTGTTCTTGGGATTTATTTGAGACCAGGTCTGTTACGATCAGGTGTAAAAAGGTGAGATACAGAAGCATATTTTGTGCTTTTCACTGAGATGTTTGTGCACTGGAGATCTGAACTGGCTGGTTTGGCATCTTTGCAGTCAGAGCTCGAGGGGTGGCAGAGGAATGCGTTGCCGTAAATCAGCGGGAAAAAAACCAGTTTTAACTGTAACCACAATGAATCATCTGTTGTTCCAATAGATTTTCTGTAGTAAAATTTACAGCATGATGCCCTCGGATTGCGGGCATGAAATGCCTTTTGAAACCCATTTTACTTCTGTACTCCGATGCATTGTGATGAAGCAGGATATTCAGTAGGATAAATGCAGGGTGGGACTTGTTGTCCGTTAGGACTTGACTGGATGGTGTTAAGTGTCTGTGACGGGGCTGAAAATGAAGAGTGAAAAGGAAAAGTCGTTTCCGAGGTGCAGATGAGAGATCACAAAGACAAACGTGTTCTTCTTTAGAATTAAATGAACTGATGCATCATGCACAATAACACCAGGAACATGTTTTAAGAAAGTAAATGGGGAGCACCGGGCGATTTCCCAGTGGGCCGCTGGGTAATTTGGGTCGTCCTGTTGCTGTGCAAGTACCGGTCTGTCCTAGGTGATATAGGTGACCACCCTGGGCTCCCACATTCCCGCGTGGACCTCATAACATGCAAAAATATAATAATCTTATTAAACATAAATTTACGTATTTTGAGATATTGTAATGACTTTTATTTTGAAATTGATGACACATCGGAGAGCATATCTATATGAGTGCATTACCTCATGTGGACTTTATTTTACATACAATTATTTGACATACAAATCACAATAATGGTGACAACGGAAACCATGTTTAGCATAAGATGAGCTCTGAATAATCACTAAATGACAAATAACTGCAAGTTACAACAAATACAATAACTGGAGTGTACATGAAATCGTCAAACAGTAAAGCTACGAGCAGTACATAGTCATTTGCATAATTTATTCATGCCGCAGGGAGCTGAAACGCGGCTTGTTGAATAATGCTCACACCTGATAAAAATGCAGAAAATAAGTCATGAAAAATATTACTTTGGCTAATTGAGTCTAATTGAAGCTTACTTTTTTTAGCGCTTCTCGTAGCATTGTGCTTTTCACGTTTTCTCAAGAATAATCTGGGGAATTAAAACACTGCCGGTATAAAGATGCAACAAACTCACATAGAGGGAAAATATGAGCAATTAATCTGCAAAATATCTGCAAAGATCTAGACTTTATGTGTATATATGTATTAAAGTTATGCTAATTTTTGCTCTGGTGGGGGCCGTTGTCATGACTAGCAGTCAGTAGAAAGTTAATTATTTCAACACAAATATCTGAAATTGAGCCTGAAAATGAAATCAATGAGCCGGTGTGATGGTGCGGTGTGTTGTGGGCCGGGTTTGGTGGGCCGCTATTGGCCAGAAAGTCCACGCCCACTTTTTAGTCAGAGCCCACCACTTTTATAAAAATGCATATTATTTGGGAATACTAGTAATCCCATGCATGTTTCCATAAAAGTTGTGTGCATATTGACAACATGATATTGATTCAGGGGTCTAATATCAGGATGTATTTGAACTGATATAATCACATGATCGTTGTCTCTATTATTCTTCTCACTAGATCCAACATGAGTTCCATGCAGCAGCGGATATCATTTCTACAGAGCCAGTGTCAAGATTTCCTGGAGAAGACAGCGTACATTTTACAGAATGTGAGTGTAATGCATGCATATTTAATTAACACACACACACATACACACGCACAACACACACACACACACACACACACACACACTACACTGACACACACACAACACTCTCTGACTCACACACACAACACACAAACACAAAACACACACACACACACACACACACACACAACACTCTCTGACTCACACACACAACACAAACACAAAAACACACACCCACACACACACTACACACTCTGACTCACACAACACAAACACAAAAACACACACCCACACACACACTACACACTCTGATACACACACAACACACAGCACTCTTCTGACTCACACACACACTCTGACACACACATGCTCACACACACACAACACATACACAACACACACACTCACACACACAACACACTCTGACACACACACTCTGACACACAACACACTCTGACACACACACACACAACACACTGACACCCACACACACACACTCACAGACAACACACACACACACGCATACTCTCGCACACACTCTGACACACACAACACACTCTGACACAGACACACACTCACACACACACACACACACACAAAACGCACTCTCACACACACTCTGACACACAACGCACTCTGACACACACACACACACACACAAAACACACACACACACACGCACACTCTCGCACACACTCTGACACACACAACACACTCTGACACACACTCACACACACACACACACACACACACACACGCACACACATATTTAATTAAAATGTATCAGCTAATAAAATGCTTGTGTTCCTCACCACTTAAGAAAAAACAAATGTGAGTATAAACAATGTTTACTGCATGCCCAGAAACTTTTCACACACTGCATGATGCCAAAATCGAGTCTGCTAATGTGACGCCAGCGTTACACTTTAAAATAGCAAGTACTTGGTAAAATAGCAGGTGTCAGGATGCACGGGTTCCCATCAGTGTGTGTCATGTTTAAAATGCCTATAACCCAACGTAACAGTCAGCTGTAAGTACGCCATTAAAGGTTGATTTCCAAATGTCAAAACATTCTTCTGTTTGAGTGTCTCGACCAGCCCGAAACAGCCACATTGACTCAACCAATGGCGTGAGTTTGGGGCGGGACCATTTGTTTGGTCGACCAATTGCAGACGGGTAGACTTCGACCACACGTGTTTTCTGTTCAATATCCACGATGTGCAACTCCATAAGCACTTGCGGATGACCATGCATTCTAGTGTTCGGCGCCGAGTGCACTGACGACTCGATTGACTACCACCCCTGGAGTTCGCTAGTTCGCTTGTTCGAATCCCAGGGTGTGCTGAGTGACTCCAGCCAGGTCTCCTTAGCAACCAAATTGGCCCGGTTGCTAGGGAGGGTAGAGTCACATGGGGTAACCTCCTCGTGGTCACTATAATGTGGTTCTCGCTCTCAGTGGGGCGCGTGGCGAGTCGAGCATGGATGCCGCGGTGGATGGCGTGAAGCCTCTACACGCGCTGTGTCTCCGTGGCAACGCGCTCAGCAAGTCACGTGATAAGAGCTGGGATTCATCCTCCGCCACCCGGATTGAGGCGCATCAATACGTGACCACAAGGACGTAAAAAGCACATTGGGAATTGGGCATTCCAAATTGGGAGAAAAACGGGGGAAAAAAGATTTCTCGCACTTAAGCGGCACATAAAAACAAACTAATCTGTGGTTGGTTACTTACGGTAACATTATCAATCAGACCAACGTAGTCTAATGGCAACTAAACATAATTATTCGTAAAGTTTTAGTTTAGGGAAGTACTTTTTACCATTAAAACTTTCTTTAATATTCACATTCAAATCCTTGTCTGATTACGACACCATTTCACTCGCTTTTGGCGCCCCCCTCTGGACATTTCACTGGCAAGCTGTAGTGAAACGTGTAATTCTTTGATTAAAATTTTTGCGCAAACAAGGCCTTAAGTGGCCCACTGGCCTGCACTGACATAAGCGAAGGTTTGGGTATACTGGTCCCGTGTTTATCTTACTGGCAATTTCCATTGTTCTGTGTGTGTGTTTCTGCAGGGGAATGATCAGCGCGCTTTCGCCGAAGCTGAAAACTATCTGGCGTCTGCTGCTGAAGCCAACGAGCAGCTCAGAGGTTTCGCATTTCAACCGAACATGCCATCTGAAAAAATCATGCGGAGGTGAGACTTCACACACATGTGCAGGAGCTTTCTGACTTGTCATTACTCACACACACACTTGAGCATATTTATTTTGTGATTTTATAATGTTTTTGATGCGGCTTAAAGTCAAATGTGTCTAAGTAGTGTAACAGAGTCCAGACACTGTCCAGAGCTTAGAAAATAACAACACCTTTTTATGAAAAGGTCAGTTTTGTTCATGTATAATGGAGTAGCCTTAAGAAAACTTTGGTAACACTTTCTATGAAGCCTGTATTTATAATATATTATAAGGGTGATATTAACGCATTATAATGCATGCATAACACCTTATAACATACCTTATAATATGTTTTATTACCTCATAAATAATTGTAAGAACAGTTAAAATATCATATAATAATTACCTATTTGTGGTTATAACTTTAACTTAATAAATATAGCTGGCAAATCATTTAAAATTGATCAATAGAGGGTTGGGGTTAAACCCTCCCAATGAAAAAATCCAAAAAACATGTCTTTCTGTCTGAATCCTAAACTAAACATTTTCAGTGTACAGGAAAATCCATCATGCCGGACCTTATGGATCCTGTAGGGTTTTTTGTTTACAATGAGAAATGAGGTATGTTCACCAGGTTTCAGAAAAACTAAATAAATGGGGTGGAAATACAATCACTTTGAAAAAATGACATTTGGGCATGGCCTGTAGTGTCAATATACCAAATTAGAACATTTTTGACCATAAAATGGGAATTTTGGGCATGGCCTGTAGCGCCCCCTAAGGGAGAATGTGGGATATTCTTTACGCAGTACTTAAGAGTGATGTCATCTTGAAGCATGTTAGATTTGAAAAACCATTAGTCAAAATTACATTTGATTTATTGACACATATATATATTGATAAAATGTGGAGATTTACATAAACACGCCCCTTTCAGCCATTTTGTATCGTATTCATTTTTCCTGAGTAACGTTTTCAATGACATCAATTCTACACATGCGTACCAAATTTCAAGTCAATTGGAGCTACGGTTCAGGAGAAGAAGAGTTTTGTAGGTTTTCGTAAATTTTCACAATACATGAAAATCCATCATGGCGGAAGTTATGGGTCCTTGAGGCTTTTTTGTTCGCCATGAGAAATGAGGCATGTACACAAAGTTTCAGTATAATTGGACAAATGGCGTAGAAATGCCATTACTTTGAAAATATTTTTTTTTTTGGGCGTGGCCTGTAGCGCCACCTATGGGCGAATGTGGTCCATTCTTGGTTTGGGGGTACCCGTTGGCATGGAGTATCAATGTGCCAATTTAGACAATTTTTGACCAGTGACTTTTTGAGATATTGGGGCTCAAAACACCTATAATATCACTTCTGAAGGCATGGATTAAACCACTGGAGTGGTATGGATTACTTTTATGCTGCATTTATGTGATTTTTGTAGCTTCTGAGTTCTGATCACCATTCAAGTGCATTGAAAGGTCCAACAGTGTTGAGATAATCTTCTAAAAAGCTTAATTTGTGTTCACCAGAAGAAAGAAAATAATACACATCTGGGATGGCATGAGGGTGAGTATACGATGAGAGAAATTTATTTTTGGGGTAAATACCATTCATACTTTTTATTTACTTGGAATGTCAATGTTCAGGACGAAAGCTCAGTTGTTACTGTCTCTTTAAGAGGATTTTATTGCATAACATTTCATTCAAAGCACAGTTTGTGCAGTTTGTTTCATTGAGAACTGTGAAGTCTCATTATTTTCATACTGTTACATCTGTATTAATTTCAGAGATTAATTGATTGAGATTGTGAGACTGTAGTCAGTATTAAACTTGTAATGATGTTGAGCTTTAAGCACATTCAGCTATTAATATAGTTGATCTGTTCTCGATGGATCTTCCGTGATCCTTCCAACGCTGTCAAGTGAAACTGAGCAACATCAGTTTCTTCTCTCACACCCTCATTTGTTTGGGTGTGAGATGATAAAATACAGACTGCGTGAATGGTGTAAAATCGCGTGAATGTTCAAATATATTCAAGGAAACACATACAACCGACAAACCTCCGTGAAGATGCGAGTAAAAATGAGATGCCTCGCTCTGTCAGACACAACGCTGATAATCATTCTCGGATGTGTTGATACTAGATTTAGATTCGCGATTTCTTATAATAAGGTCCATTTCTGGCACTGGTAGATTGTGTCTGGAGCTTTAATGTGCGCGTCTAGGCATGCTTCACCATAACATGATATTATCTTGCTCTCTCTGTGTGTTTGCAGTGTCAATATATTTACTGATCAGATCAGAGATCTCAGCGTGGCTCTAAGCAGCCCTCCTCAACAGAAATGGACCAGCAGATCCGTCAGACGCAGCGTGAGCCGAGAGGAACCCAACAGATACTTCACTGAGGCCATGGGCTGGATCGCACAACAGAAGGT
>JAVLUX010000022.1:1965000-2010000 GCA_032164185.1 Moxostoma hubbsi
AAGGGCGTAGACTTTTCTTCAACAATGTACTTGCTTGTTTTGACGCCCCCCCCTTCTTAATCTAGATGCGAACCAGAGATCAAAATGGAGACATAAACAGATCCAGTCTGAACAAACTGGAACAAGAATGGGACAGTCTTCAGGTAAGATTTGGATTTTGACCTGTTGTTTAAAAATCAATCCAGCTAAACGGTGCAAACATATCGCAATGTGCGAGTAAAGACAATCCCTGGCGCTGAAGCCATCGTGATTTGATCTCTTCAGAAAGCGCTGTACCAGAGAGGCATTCAGCTGCAGGAACTGAGGACCATCATCGAGGAGATATCCAATCAGATCATGTGGGTGAACGACAGAGAGGAAGAGGAGCTGATGTTCGACTGGGGCGATAAAAACATAGACGTCTACATCCCAAAGAAAGAGGAGAGCTTTTCAGTAAGACCAAACTCTGACTCATACAAACCGCCTCAGTTGAAGTAAATATTTCGGGTTATTTTTCAATTTGCCGTGTCCCATGCACGTCAACGTTAACCACTGAAAATCATTTTGACTATAAACGTACGGGAAATGTTTTTACGGTGATGCACTTCCAATTAAAGTCATGTAATGCAAGCAAAGCACTTACTGAATCCTGCAGTATACATTGTATGATTATTTCAGCTCAGTGGTTAAACACTCGGGTCTTACTTGGACTTACAGTGACACCTAGTGGTGTAGATGCAGCATCACTCATAATCAATACTTTAAGATACAGTAAAACTGAATCGAGTGTTTATATTTGTCATTTAGAGAGTGATGAGTGAACTGGAGCTGAAGGAAATTGATCTGAATGTTCTTAAAGGGAAGGTGGACACTCTGTTGAAGAACAGTCACCCTGCGTTTGATAAGATCCAGGTAAATGTGTTTCACTTGTGTTGCGTTTACACTGTCTGTTGCGTTACTGACTCTGAGAACTGACGTGTGTGTTTTCAAAGGCGTATATGGAGACGCTACAGACACAGTGGAGCTGGCTACTACAGATCACCAAATGCATCAACGTCCATCTGAAGGAAAATGCACAATACAGCCAGGTAACACACACACACACACACACACACACACACACACACACGTACACACACACACGGACACATGAACACACACACACACACACACACACGTACACACACACACACACACACACGTACACACACACACGTACACACACACACGGACACATGAACACACACACACGTACACACACACACGGACACATGAACACACACACACACACATGTACACACACACACACACACACACGGACACACGTGAACACACACACACATGTACACACACACACACACACACACACACACGTACACACACACAAGGACACATGAACACACGCGCGGACACATGAACACACGCGCGGACACATGAACACGCACATACACACACACACGTACACACACACACACACACACACACACACACACACACACACGTACACACACACACGGACACATGAACACACACACACGTACACACACACACGGACACATGAACACACACACACACACATGTACACACACACACACGGACACACGTGAACACACACACACACATGTACACACACACACACACACACACACGTACACACACACACGGACACATGAACACACGCGCGGACACATGAACACACGCGCGGACACATGAACACGCACATACACACACACATTCACTCACACACACGTACACACACACACACAGAGACGTACGTACACACACATGGACACATGAACACACACACGTACACACACATGTACGTACACACACATGGACACATGAACACACACACGTACACACACACACGTACGTACACACACACGGACACATGAACACACACTCACTCACACACACACACACACACACACACACATGGACATGGACACACACACGGACACATTCTCACACACACACACTCATGGACACACACACAGACACATTCACACACGGACACACACACACATGAACATACATACGGACACACACACACACAATCACTCACTCACTCACACACACGGACGCATTCACACACGGACATATTCACACACACACTCATTGACACACACACACACACACATGGACACACGCATACACATGGACACACACGCACACACGGACACACACACACAAACACACATGGACACACACGCACACACATGGACACACACACGCACACGCATGGACACACACGCACACACATGGACACACGCACACACATGGACACACACACAGACACATTCACACACGGACACACACACACATGAACATACATACGGACACACACACACACAATCACTCACTCACTCACACACACGGACGCATTCACACACGGACATATTCACACACACACTCATTGACACACACACACACACACATGGACACACGCATACACATGGACACACACGCACACACGGACACACACACACAAACACACATGGACACACACGCACACACATGGACACACACACGCACACGCATGGACACACACGCACACACATGGACACACGCACACACATGGACACACATACGCACACACACACACATGGACACACACGCACACACATGGACACAGACACACACGCACACACATGGACACACACACACACACACACATGGACACGTACACACATGGACACACGCACACACATGGACACACGCACACACATGGACACACACACACACATGGGCACACACACACATGGGCACACACATGGACACACGCACACACATGGACACACACACACACACACACGTACACACACACACGGACACATGAACACACGCGCGGACACATGAACACACGCGCGGACACATGAACACGCACATACACACACACATTCACTCACACACGTACACACACAGACGTACGTACACACACATGGACACATGAACACACACATGTACGTACACACACATGGACACATGAACACACACACGTACACACACACACGTACGTACACACACACGGACACATGAACACACACTCACTCACGAACACACACTCACACACACACACACATGGACATGGACACACACACGGACACATTCTCACACACACACACTCATGGACACACACACAGACACACATTCACACACGGACACACACACACATGAACATACATGCGGGGACACACACACAATCACTCACTCACTCACACACACGGACGGACGCATTCACACACGGACATATTCACACACACACTCATTGACACACACACACACACACACACACACACACATGGACACACACGCATACACATGGACACACACATGCACACGCATGGACACACACGCACACACATGGACACACACACGCACACACATGGACACACGCACGGACACAGACACACACGCACGGACACAGACACACACGCACGGACACAGACATACACGCACACACATGGACACACACGCACAAACATGGACACAGACGCACACACATGGACACACACACACACACACACACGGACACACGCACACACATGGACACACACACGCACACACATGGACACACACACACACACACACGGACACACGCACACACATGGACACACGCACACACATGGACACACACACACACACGGGCACACACATGGACACACGCACACACATGGACACACATGCACACACATGGACACACGCACACACATGGACACACACACACACACGGGCACACACATGGACACACGCACACACATGGACACACACGCACACACATGGACACACACACACACACACACATGGACACACACACACACGCATGGACACACGCACACACATGGACACACGCACACACATGGACACACATGCACACGCATGGACACACACACGCACACACATGGACACACACACGCACACACATGGACACACACATGCACACACATGGACACACGCATGGACACACATGCACACGCATGGACACACACACACACACGGACAAATGGACACACACACAAACACACACTTATGGACACAAGGGTTGTGCATTTGGTCACTTTACCTCTCAAATAGTTTATGGATAAATTTGTCGAGCTTTGGCAACGCAGCAGTCAGTGCCTTTGTGCTGATCAAGATCTATTTCACTTTCTGTTTTACGATGGCGCAAGTTCTGTCTTGTTTGCGTTGGAGTAAGTTTCTGTAGATTATTAGAACATTTGGTACTTTTCCTTACTGTGATCACTTTTGGCTCTCTCACTGGGTGCTGCTTTGGAACAAGATGTGCTGTAATATAAATAAAATACATTTGCTCCGTCTGTATTTTAGTGGAACTGAGTGAGTTCTGTCAACGCCTTGTTGTGTTAGTTGTTGTTTTTTTTTGCAATTATGTGAGTTCTGTCTGCACTTTCTGTTATAATAAATTCCACAAAATGCAAAAAAAATGTAAACTTTCTATTACAAAAAGTGCAGACAGAACAAATGTTTTTTTAATTAAATACAAAAATACAGAAATAAGTTTTGATAGAAATGTATAAATTCCAACCAAATGCCAAAAAATTAAAAAATGCAACTTTTTTTGAAAAGTGGGGCATTTTTTATAAAATACTGTATCATAAAATGGCCATTTTTAAAATAATGTATCAACTTTAAAATAGTTACACTTACAAGACGTCCCGTTCCATCAGCTGGTCTCAAATCCAAACGTTTAAAAATAAACGTTGCACAGTTATTGTTTTTAGGATGATCACATATTAGGTGTTGCCCGTCGCCGTACGACTGCATTCAGGGTTATTCTTGGTTACGTTTATACAGTTTGGAAACGTTAATGTTAACTTTATACCTTCTTTCTGTAGTTCTTCAAGGAGACGAAAGACATGTACAGCAAACTCCAGAAAGAGCACGACAACATCCGCAAGAACTTTTCCTGCGATAAGTCGACACCGCTGCACAACTTACTAGAACTTTTACAGGGTCTGGAGGTAACACACGTCCAAACTTGAGTCCCAAGAGTGTTAACGGAGAGACGGATGCAGGTGTTTGTAACCTGTGACGTGTGTGTGTGTGTGTGTGTGTGTGTGTGTGTTCGTCAGAGAGAGCGTGAGCGTTTGGCCGAGCAGAGGGAGATGGTCCAACAGCTGGTGATAAAATCCAAGAATATTGTCAGACTGAAGCTGAGAAACCCCGAGGAGAAAATCAACAGCCAATCACATGTGCTCGTGCGCGCGCTGTGTGACTTCAGACAAGACGAGGTGACACATGAACAAACATGCCTACTTTTAAAACACACATACATGCCCACATGAACGTCTCATGGCTCACTTTCCTCAGCTGAAAGTCATTCATAAACATGATGTTTTTTGACAGTCACCACATTATTTTACCTAGCTCAGAAAATCTCAGGATATGAAAATCAAGATGAGTGTCGTCATCGTGTATCTTGCGTGTTTGTGTGTGTGTAGAAGACGATCCGTAAGGGAGATGAAGGGATTCTGAAGGACAACAGTGAACGGACCACATGGCAGGTGACGGGACCTGGAGGAATGGACATGCAGGTGCCTTCGGTCTGTCTGCTGGTGCCGCCACCAAATCCACTCGCCATCAGCCTGGCACAAAAGTAATTTTTTATGTATATATATTTATTTCCACATGATTCTAGGGGTCGTGAGTTCAAATCCAGGGCGTGCTGAGTGACTGCAGCTAGGTCTCCTTAGCAACCAAATTGGCCCAGTTGCTAGGGAGGGTAGAGTCACATGGGGTAACCAAATTGGCCCGGTTGCTAGGGAGGGTAGAGTCACATGGGGTAACCAAATTGTCCCGGTTGCTAGGGAGGGTAGAGTCACATGGGGTAACCAAATTGTCCCGGTTGCTAGGGAGGGTAGAGTCACATGGGGTAACCTCCTCGTGGTCACTATAATGTGGTTCTCGCTCTCGGTGGGGCGTGTGGTGAGTTGTGTGTGGATGCTGCGGAGAATAGCGTGAAGCCTCCACACGCGCTACATCTCCACGGTAACGTGCTCAACAAGTCACGTGATAAGATGCGTGGATTGACGGTCTCAGACGTGGAGGCAACTGAGATTCGTCCTCCGCCACCCGGATTGAGGCGAGTCACTACGAGGTCTTGGAGCGCATTGGGAATTGGGCGTTACAAATTGGGGAGAAAAAAAACAATAATGACTGTCCATCATTTCCACCACACCAAACAAAAACGACGAAAGATCAAGGGAAATGTCACTTTTTATTGGGCGTCATTTCCAATCCAGATGTCATTTTTCCAAAATTAGGCAAAAAAAGTGTTAAAATATTATTTAACCCGTTTTGAGTCGTTTTTGACCCGGAAGTGGTAAATATACATTTTTAAACACCAACATAGTTTTTAATATGGAAACCAAACTTTGTCAAGACTATCAAAATACACATAATAATTATTTTTTTTTTTTTAATAAACTTGTTTAATAAAATTGTTACTACTTTTGTGTTCACGTGTTGATTTTGAACTTGTGCGTATACACATAATATTATTTACATTTTTTTTGTACATTTATGAGTTAGATTGTTTCTTATAAACACTTCACGAACATTTAGCATCTTTTCCAAACTCTCTCACACACACTTTTTGACTCTCACTGGGACTGCATCTTGTTTACACACACACACACTCACACACAAACACACACACTCTCACACAAACACACACACAAACACACACACTCACACACTCTCGCACAAACACACACACAAACACACACACTCACACACAAACACACACACTCACACACAAACACACACACACACAAACACACACACTCTCACACAAACACACACACAAACACACACACACACACACACTCACACAAACACACACACAAACACACACACTCACACACAAACACACACACACACAAACACACACACACACACAAACACACACACACACACACACACTCTCACACAAACACACACACACACACACACACACAAACACACACACAAACACACACACACACACACTCACACAAACACACACACAAACACACACACTCACACACAAACACAAACACACACACTCACACACAAACACACACACAAACACACACACACAAACACACACACAAACACACACACACACACTCTCATACAAACACACACACAAACACACACACTCACACACAAACACACACTCACACAAACACACACACACACACAAACACACACACAAACACACACACACTCACACACAAACACACACACACACACTCACACACAAACACACACACACACACACTCACACAGACTCACACACACACTCACACACACTCACACACAAACACACACACACACACACACAGCGTGTGCGTGCAAGGACGCCTACAAACCTGACCCAGTTGCACCAGTTCTGTCTGGAGGAACGGGACAAAATTCCAGCAACTTATTGTGAGAAGCTTGTAAAAGGATCCCCAAAACATTCGACCCAAGTTAAACAATTTCAAAGCAATTCTGCCAAATACTAACAAAGTGTATGTAAACGTCTGACTTCAACTGTAATTTACATCACAGTCTTCACACGCATCACACTATTATTTCCAAAACAAATGGCATGTTTATTAGTAACTTTTATATTTGTAAGTTAACATGCCATCAGCTTAAGAATGATTTATAAGCTTAAAATTGAGCCGCAAATGCGAAATGTGTATTTTGGACGTGTGTTGATCTCTGAATTGTCCGTGTTTGTGTGTGCTGGCAGGAATTCCCAGTATTATGAATCCATCCTCTCCGTGTGGAATCAGCTGTACATCAACATTAAGAGTATGATCTCATGGCAGTACTGTCTGCTGGACATCAACCGCATCAATTCCCTCACCATCAACATGGTAACTAGCTCAGTCTGGTGTTAGCTAATGCTTTTGCATTCTTACCATTGTGCTAAGATGCATATTCATTTATCTTAATGTGTGTTTGTGTAGCTGGCCAAAATGGGTCCAGACGAGTCCATGAATATCATCAAGAGTTTGGAGATGCACTTTCAGGAGTTCAAAAAGCATGCTCAGGGTTCAGAGATGTTCGGGGCAGAAGATGAGAAGATTATAGAGAGTCAACTCTCTGTAGCACAGCAACACTACGGCAAACTGGCCGATCAGCTGCCCGCATACAGTCAGTATATATATATATATATCAACACGTACAGACAGGGGCACAAATATACATTTCCAAGAGGGTATGCAAAACGAAGGGGACGGGAATGTCATCCATTATAAGCGTTGTGGGACCGTCTATATGAGCACCCGTTTTGGGGAAGATACTTGGTAGCTTATAAAAACACTCACTTTTTAAAATGTTTAGTAGTTAAACGGCAGTCAAGGCAGAAAAAGTGATTAGAAACAATGTAACAGGGTCACGTTTCACTCCAAAATCAGAAGAAATGAAAACAACGACGTCTGTTTGAAATACTATTAAAAATACAATTATGTTTGAATTTTTGTAAAAAATATTTGAATATTTAGAGTAAATAATATCATATTTAACATAATAAATGATTAAATAAAATTATAATACAAATTATAGCCAATTTTGTTAAGCATGTTTTAGCACTTAAATGTTGTTAAGAGTGTATCACAGTGTAAAATATGTCATTTCCTGTTGCCAGTAGGTGGCGCTATGACTATAACTGAATATTGGCATGACGATGTCTTCACGCTGGGACTCTTATCAAACATGTGAAGTTTGGGGCAGATTGGACATTCCATGTATGAGTTATAACAACTTCCTGTTTCATGGCGAAACATCGAACTTTGTCAGACCGTCACGGCCGCGCCGTGCTGTGAAAACTCAAAAGCTTCGCTATGTAGCATCGCAAACATCTTTATATTACAATATCCAAATATGAAGTAGATCTGATGAAATCTCTAGGAGGAGTTCATTAAAGTACGAGGCCTGGAAATGGCAAAAACAGCTAAAATTGAAGAGAAAAATCAAAATGGCTGACTTCCTGTTGGGTTTAGGGCATGGGTCCAAGAGACTTATTTGTAGGTATTGGCATGTTACACAAGTGTACCAATTTTCATATGTGTAGGTGAAACGTAGCATAAAGTGCACATCGTTGAATGTTTGTAGGTGGCGCTGTCGAGCCATTTTGCCACACCACATTCTGAAACCAATTTCAGATGTACATTTTCGGCACTAATGATTTAGTGGTCATTAAGTTAGTAGTATCGCCATATGCAGTTGCTCCCATCACTGATGTGTACACACACACACACACACACACACACACACACACACACAGGGCCGTTTCTGTCCATTTTGGCGCATTAGGCGAAATTGCAATTGTCTGACAAATGGTGGCGATGCAGTGGTGTGTTAGCACGGGGTTTGGGGGTGCTGGTGGTGCACTTGGTGCCTCGAAACGGCCCTGCACACATACACTATGTCTTTAGAGATGGTTCACAGTCATGCTGTTTAATATGTTGTGTGTGTCGTAGCTGTGAGAGGAGAGGGGTCCGAGTATTCTGCCGCAGTGAGTGTGAAACTGTTGAATGAGCTCTATGCTCTGAGACTGAAGCTGGACGGGGCCGAATCATCCCTCGTTTCATTCCTGTACATCCCCATCGGAGAGAACGCGCCCGAGGAGTGTTCTCGCCACATCATCAACACACAGGTATTTGTCACAAACACGCAAGTGGCCATAACGTGACAAGAATGAACATACATTCAATTTTCTGCTAAAACTCATGTATTATTTGAGCTGTAAAGTTCTTTAAATCGTCATTTTAGGGTTTACAGTGTTACGTCGTCATGGCAACAAAGTTGTAAAATTGTCTATAACTTTCCACAGATGTGGTCTGTAAGTGATTTAACACATTTCAATCATGCTAACACACATTGTTTACGTCTTGTGTCTATACTGTTATACAGATTAAACCCCATTGACTTGCATTGGAAGTGTCTCACACACACACACAGATTAAACCCCATTGACTTGCATTGGAAGTGTCACACACACACACACACACACACACACACACACACACAGATTAAACCCCATTGACTTGCATTGGAAGTGTCACACACACACACACAGATTAAACCCCATTGACTTGCATTGGAAGTGTCACACACACACACACACACACACACACACACACACACACACACACACACAGATTAAACCCCATTGACTTGCATTGGAAGTGTCACACACACACACACACACACAGATTAAACCCCATTGACTTGCATTGGAAGTGTCACACACACACACACACACACACACAGATTAAACCCCATTGACTTGCATTGGAAGTGTCACACACACACACACACACACACACACACACACACAGATTAAACCCCATTGACTTGCATTGGAAGTGTCTCACACACACACACACACACAGACACACACACAGATTAAACCCCATTGACTTGCATTGGAAGTGACTCACACACACACACACGCACACACACACACACACAGATTAAACCCCATTGACTTGCATTGGAAGTGTCTCACTGCAACACACATTTGTGCTTTTATTAACGAAAAGGAGGGACGAGTCGAAATTCATTTTTGTGGTGATCAACATTATGCCACACATGCTTTTGATTAAGCTGAATTTATATTGAACCCGGAATATTCCTTTAAATATATGACATTATATAGAGATGTTTATTATTAGTTTCAACAGTATCAACAATCCTCATTAGTCACATTATTTAACTTTTAATAAATTGACCCCCGCTACAGTAATAAATCATTTGTAATAATTCTTCATGTACGTTTGTGTTGAAATGCGTTGTGAACGGTGTTATTTTCGTTAATGGAAACTAATTGGAAACAGTTGCAATTAAATAAAAACTAACGTGATAGGAATTATTATTATTATTTTATTTTTTACACAAACACACACGCTCACACTTGTTTGTGTGTGTGTGTGTGTGTAACTAAAGTGCTTTGGTTTAACTCCCAAACTAACTAAAAAAAATCAAAAAAATCCTCAAATTTGTTATAGTTTTTAAACTAAATTAAATTGAAATAAATAAATAGAAATACAAACTAAATTAAATTAAATATTCTAAACCGCCACCACTGGAGTCACGAGTTTGAATCCCAGGGCGTGCTGAGTGACTCCAGCCTGGTCACCTAGGCAACCAAATTGGCCCGGTTGCTAGGAGGGTTAGAGTCACATGGGGTAACCTCCTCGTGGTCGTGATCAAGGCTGGACTGGTAATCTGGCATACCAGGCATCTAATCCTTCATCTAATCTAAAGCATCGCCATGACAACACCATTTGTTTGGTAATTAATTTTTTTAATTTAATGCTTTTTTCATTTGGTTATTTATTTTTTTAATTTAATGCTTTTTTCATTTGGTTATTTATTTTTTTAATTTAATGCTTTTTTCGTTTGGTTATTTATTTTTTTAATTTAATGCTTTTTTCGTTTGGTTATTTATTTTTTCAATTTAATACTTTTTTCGTTTGGTTATTTATTTTTTTAATTTAATGTTTTTTTTTTTGTTTTTTTTTTTATTAATGCTTTTTTTGTTTGGTAATTAATTTTTTTAATTTAATGCTTTTTTTGTTTGGTATTTTTTTTTAAATTAATGCTTTTTTCGTTTGTTTGTTTTTTTTTTAAATTTAATGCTTTTTTCGTTTGGTTATTTTTTTTTAATTTATTTAATGCTTTTTTTTTTAACTAAATTAAATTGAAATAAATAAATAGAAATACAAACTAAATTAAATTAAATATTCTAAACCGCCACCCCTGGAGTCACGAGTTTGAATCCCAGGGCGTGCTGAGTGACTCCAGCCTGGTCACCTAGGCAACCAAATTGGCCCGGTTGCTAGGGAGGGTAGAGTCACATGGGGTAACCTCCTCGTGGTCGTGATCAAGGCTGGACTGGTAATCTGGCATACCGGGCATTTCCCCGGTGGGCCGCCGCACATTTTGGCCAATCAGGGGAGGACTGGCCATCGGGAGAACAGACCGGGCCGGCGTTCCGGTCGCGAGACGTCCCGAATGGTCCGCGATAATCAACAATGAGCCGTTATGCAGAACGGACCACAAAACGGTCCCGTGTCGGGTCGTCACGTGATGTGTTGTGACCCACCTCTTGTGTGTACGACTGTGTCCGCAGGTCTTTCAGAAAGACGTGGGGTCTCTCAGGGGAGAGTTCTTGAAGCTGCGAGACTCCATACAGGCTGAGCTGAAGGATGCAGCGGACACCGATAAAGCCAAATACCTGAACAGCCAACTGGATTTCATTAATCACGGACTAGTTACCATGGAGAACTACACTGGGACTCATCTGCAGAGGTACAGCGTGCACAAACACATGCCTGGGAAGCGCCGTTTAACATAGATGCTGATCTTGATTCTTTCTGCGTTCAAGGTTAAACTCACTGAAGGTCTTGCTGAAGACAGTACTGAGAGCGGAGGACGTGGTGAAAGTTTACGAAGCTCGACTCACCGAGAAAGAAACGGCTTCTCTGGATCCAGAAGAGATTCGGAAGTACCAGAATGTGCTCAGGGTAAAGTCTACGATTGAGTTTCACTCTGAGCATTAAAAGCACATGCAATGCACCGTATACCAGCTCATTTCATTTCTCCGCCTCTAGACCATGCGCAGCGACTTGGAGCAGAAACAGGATGTGCTGAGTTCGCTGATGGCTGAGTTGAGCACCGTTCATCAGTTTAATAAGCAGGCGGATCAGGGCCGGTACAAGTGTATTATCAACCTCTCTCAGTACTCTGAACATGTGACCCAGCTGTCAGACCGCTGGAAACGCATTCAGACACAGATCAAATGCAGGTGAGACACTCGCCTCTTTACATAACAGAGCTTTAAATAAACATTCCACCTTTCGTGCTATTTTGTTATTGGCAAAGTGAAAATGCGGGGAAAAAATTGCTACATTTGCCACCTTCTGTTTCCATTCAGAAATGTGTTTATCGCTCATTCGCCTCCCTGATGTCTCTAACTGTTTTCCTCTGAAGTTTGGGTAAAATGGGGAGATTATTGAGATAATTCAGTGAAATTAGTCGGATTATTGTCATTTTAATGAACAAATAAAAGCAATCAGAAGACAGAGTTGCTCTTCTGATGGGCATCTCATCCTTCATCTAATCTGAAGCGTCGCCATGACAACCGCATCATGTCCCGCAGATTTCTCCAGCGACTTTTAACCACCGACTGAACTTGATCATCATCTACAATTTATTTTAGCTTCATAAAGCAAAATTATATTTTCTGCAGAAGCAGTAAATGTGATCCGAGGTACAGATGGTCAGATTTAACATATTTAAACATTATAAAATGTTCAAAAGCTGCTTTTCTGGAAGTGAACTCGGCATTGGACAAATAGTGCTGATAGTTTATATTCTTGAGAAAAGTCTAGAACATTCTGAGAGGCGACTTTATTCATCTACAGAACAGGGTACGGGTAATTTAATTTATGTAAAGAAAAGGCAAAAATAGGTCTAAAATATATATATATTTTTTTGTTTGGTAATTCATTTTTTTAATTTAATACTTTTTTCGTTTGGTAATTAGTTTTTTTAATTTAATGCTTTTTTCGTTTGGTAATTTTTGTTATTTAATGCTTTTTTTGTTTGGTAATAAAATCTTATAATTTAATGCTTTTTTCGTTTGGTAAAAAATAGTTTTAATGCTTTTTTCGTTTGGTTATTTATTTTTTTAATTTAATATTTTTTTCGTTTGGTAATAAAATCTTTTAATTTAATGCTTTTTTCGTTTGGTAATTTTTTTATTTAATGCTTTTTTCGTTTGGTTATTTATTTTTTTAATTTAATGCTTTTTTCGTTTGGTTATTTATTTTTTTAATTTAATATTTTTTTCGTTTGGTAATAAAATCTTTTAATTTAATGCTTTTTTCGTTTGGTAATTTTTTATTTAATGCTTTTTTCGTTTGGTTATTTATTTTTTTAATTAATGCTTTTTTCGTTTGGTTATTTTTTTTAATTAATGCTTTTTTCGTTTGGTTATTTATTTTTTTAATTAATGCTTTTTTCATTTGGTAATTATTTATTTTTTTAATTTAATGCTTTTTTCGTTTGGTAATAAAATCTTTTAATTTAATTCTTTTTTCGTTTGGTTATTTTTTTTTAAATTTAATTCTTTTTTCGTTTGGTTATTTATTTTTTTAATTTAATGCTTTTTTCGTTTGGTAATTTTTGTTATTTAATGCTTTTTTCGTTTGGTAATAAAATCTTTTAATTTAATTCTTTTTTCGTTTGGCAATTTATTTTTTTAATTGAATGCTTTTTTCATTTGGTAAAAAATAGTTTTAATGCTTTTTTCGTTTGGTTATTTATTTTTTAATTTAATACTTTTTTCGTTTGTTAATTAATTTTTTTTTATTTTAATGCTTTTTTTTCATTTGGTTATTTATTTTATGTAAAACAGGGGATTTTGCTGGCATTTTTTCACAAGTAAAACTAAACAATAATTTTATAGAATTGGGCTGTAAGTGTTCCAAAAAAATAAAATAAAAGCACTGATGATTTTCTCCTAGTATTGTGTATTTATTTTTGCATAGAAATTATGTTTCTTGTATTGTGGTTAATTCCGTGACTGCCGTCTATTATCGCGAATGGTGTGAAAAAGTTCAATGTGCAGGAGATATTTGTGTTGCACTCCTGGAAGTGTCCCGTTTGCAGATCGGATCTATATGCCGTAAAGATCAATCCATAATCACATGCAATAAGTCATCATGGTAACACAGGCTAACGATTGGGGCAAACTCTGTCATGTGACACTATATCTTTGTGTTAATCCCAATTTTATAGACAAAAAGTTTTTCCAAACCATTTATTCGCGACATTTGATGTGTCGACATTAAAAGGAAAACTATTATGTTATATATTTTAGCGATAATGTACGTTTCCATCAGCTTTATTTTGATGCGCTAAAACGTTTTCCGCAAAAATCCTTGGATGGAAACGTAGTTATTGATGATGTATTTTGCTCTTCCTCAGGTTGGATGATCTGGATGTTTACCTGCCTCAGCTGCAGCAATACCTGAGCTCTAGTTCCAGTCTCAGCGGGTGGATCGAAGAGACTCAACGGCATATTGATGCTCAGCATACGACGAAGACCGATGACGTCACAGTTTACACCCAACTTCTCAACCAACAGAAGGTTTGCCGGTTTTTATTTCGTTCTCTGTTTTTGTTTTCAATGTCGCTTTAATAAATGCATAAATTATACTGTTTTTATGTTTCAGTATTATTTTTTTAGTTTTAATTGAGCTTTTTAGCTTTAAAAATCTCAATTTTTTTTATTTATTTTTAATTTCTTCAACACAAACGTTTTTTCACTGATAATTTTTGTCATAATTTCATTTTTGTGAATAATGCGTAATTGCTAAAGAATCTACATACCCCAGGTTGTTGAGTTTATTCATTTGTTTGTTAAATTAAACTTTTCTAATGTGTGCAGGCATTAAACTCTGATATAAAGGCAAAGAGAGAGCTGTTAGAGACTGTACAGAAGGATGGAGAATCATGCGTAAAAGCTATCAAGGTATTATTTCAATTTATATTAGCATGATTTAGGATCATGTAGTGCTACATTAAAGGGGAGCTATTATGCTAAATTCACGTTTATATGGTGTTTGTACATAAATGTGAGTCGGCAGTGTGTGTACATGACCACGCTACAATGTTATAAGTCCACCCACTCAAAGTGATGTCACGTTAGAGCAGGCCACGCCCATGACTGGTGACAGGGGAGGAGCTATGATAATAGGGTGGAGTCTGAGTGATCAACACACAGTCCTGGAGCAGATACAGTGAGAAGAATAATGTATCATGCGTGTTCTGTTGTTGCTGTAGTAACCGAAGCCACGCCCACGACTGGTGACGGACTCCGCCCTATTATCATAGCTCCTCCCCTGAGTGATGGACACACAGTCCTGGAGCAGATACAGTGAGAAGAATAATGTCTCATAAGTGTTCATAAGAGTCTTCATGTACTCCCGACATCAGAGACACTGAAGACGCAGTGGACAAGCTGGACGGGTAATCGGGCATACCGGGCATTTTCCCGGTGGGCCGACGCACTTTGGGGTCGATCAGAGGCGGACTGGCTATCGGGAGAACCGAGCGGGCTGGGGGTCATCCGTGAAACGGCACGAATGGGCCGCCACGTTATGTAGAACGGACCACAAAACGGCGCCGCGATATGCAGAAAAGGACAGCGAACACCCCCCGCTCAACTTTTGGGTAGTTGCTATGTAAAATCCCGGGCCTGCCTGAACTCCGTATTGACAGCGTATTGACGCTGTCAGTCATGTTGGTTCTGTTTGTTATTGCTGTAGTAACCGAAGCACGAGCTGTAAAGGCACAGCCCTCTTCCTGAAAAGGGGGCGGGGAGCAGCAGCTCATTTGCATTTAAAGAGACACACACGAAATCAGCGTGTTTTTGATTCCACCCAAAAAGAGGCGTTTATAACATGATGTAATGATGTATTTTGAGCTGAAACTTCACACACACATTCTGGGGACACCTGAGACTTATATTACATCTAATAAGGGGCGTAATAGGTCTCCTTTAAATAGCAATAAATGATGGCATATCGTAATTACAACATTAAAGTCAACATTTACTTTAAGTGCACATTCCTGGTCTTATTGTGCAAAATGCATCAGTGTATGTTATGACAAAAATGGTCGTTTAATGGTGCTTCATGTTGACTTTATTTGATTAGACACTGATTAACAAATGAGTGTGAACTGTGTCTCTCTTTAGAATTATGAGCTGGAGTTAGCATCGTATGGTGCTGGACTAGAAACATTACTAAACATCCCCATCAAGAGAACTGTTCTGCAGTCACCATCATCTGCTATTTCAGAAGAGGTACACCTATTCAGACACTCATGCACAACCAACTCACAAACATCCTTTTATTGCAATATTTAACGTTGTGTTTGTTCCCTAGGTCTCTTCTTTAAATGCACACTACTTAGAATTACTCACCCGTTCAAGTGATTACTACAAACTTCTTGTGGCCTCATTGAAGAACATAGAAGAACTGAAGGTATATAAGGCACCTCCGTTTTGGTACAGCACTCTTACACGTTACCCTTGACCTCATGACCCTGATTGTTTCATGTGTGATTTCCGCAGATCCGTAATACAAGGATTGAACTTCTCGAGGAGGAGCTCCAGCAGCTGAGAGACACCATCAAGGACCACAATGTCACGAATGCCTCATTGCAAGAGGCTCTGTTAAAATACCAGCAGGAGCTGAGTGACTCGCAGCAACACCTGCTTTCTCTGGAGGAGGTCAAGAGGAGCCAAACATTAAAGTGCATGGTCACGCAGGAGAGCCTGGACTCCTCAGAGAGCCGTCTGCAAGAGCTTACGGAGCAAGTACGCCACCTCAAAATCCAGTTGGAAGACATGGAGAGGAAGAAGAAGATTGTGGATGAGCGCTATACGTATTTGCAGGATGAATACGATGAGACCATGCGTAAGAAGCTCAAGGAAATGGAGCAGGCCAGCTGGGCCAAGATGGAGTTGGAGAAGACGGTGTCCGATCGGACCCGAGAGGTGGATCGTCTGCGCAGGGAGTTGGAGGACGAGGCGCGGCGAGTGAAGGAGGCACAGGCGGAGATGGCAAAGGTAAGGCAGGAGCACAGCATTGAGATACGAGAGGTGAAACAGACCTACGAGTCTCAAATCCTCATTACACAAACCAGCATGGAGAGGCTGTCGAAGCAGCAGGAGAGTGATTCGGCCGCCATGCATCTGGAGTACGAACGATTGGAAGGAGAGTCTAGAGAGTCGAAAGAGCAACTGAAAAGGCTTCGTCTTTCCCTCATCCAGGAGGAGGCACTGAGGAAGAACCTGGAAGGGGAGGTGAAGAGACTCAGCGGTGTTGGCACCGAGGAAGGCCACAAGCGGCGCGAGCTGGAAGCTCAGCTCCAGTTGACGCTTATCCAGAAACAGGAAGCGGACAACAAATGGAAGGAGGTGCAAGGAAGCTCCATTCGGATGCTGCAGGAGAAGAGCATTGAGATCAACCATCTGACGCGCTGTCTTGAGGAGGAGCAGCGCACGAAAAGAGCTTCGGAGGCGGAGACACGGCGACTGGAAGGCGAGTTGGCTGACCTCAAAGCCAAGAATGAAACCTCAAACGAGGAGCTGATGCAGCTTCACTCCTCCCATTGCGAATTGAGCCTCATCCGTGTTGAGTTGGAGGCCCATGCCCTTGAGAAGAGCCGGTCTGAGCAGACTATAGCGCGGCTACAAAGCCGCATTCAAGAGCTCCAAGAGGAGCTGAAGCGACTGGAAAGTGAGCTGGAGAAGCAGCGACGAGTGGCGGAAGAGGAGGCTGGCAAACGCAGGAGAACAGAGATGCAACTTGAAAAGTCTAGCCAGGCCATGCGCGAGTACACGTCCACCATCACCACGCTGCGTAAGAGCCAGGAAGAGACCAGCCTTGAGACCAAACAGGTGGATAAAGAATTCAAGCAGCTGCAGGAGACCCTGGACCGCACCTTGAAGGAGCACAAAGCGTCGTCTCAGAGTCTGGCCGCTTTGAAAGCTGAGGTGAATACGCTCAGACTACAGCTGACGCAAGAGCAGGGTCGCGTCCAAGACGCCAACGAGCGCTACGAGGCCCTCCGTCGTAGCATGGAAGAGAAGACGATCGCGCTGAACGCCAACACGGCTGAGACCGAGCGCCTCCAGAGGCTTAACGAAACGCTCGCTAAAGAGCGCCTCCGGTTGGAGGAGGAGTTACGCGCCGTGCGTATACAGCGCGAGGAGCTGCTTAACGGCAAACAGAACCAAGACCGGGAAATGACAGAGCAAATAGCAGCTTTGCAAAAACAGCTTGACGTCAGTCAGCGTGCCGGTGCGGAGCATGACCGCCTTATACGGCAGCTCTCACGAGAGAGAGAGAAACTGCAAGAGGAGATAGAAAATGTGCAAAAGCAAGCCAGCGAGGTACTAGGCCGCAATATGGTCTCTCGGAATCTAGAGTGCTCAAGATCAACCCTTGAAGTAGATGTAGATGTAGATGTAGCTAGCTGCATGCTTCTCTCTCTCGCACTGCATGCATAAGCGTAATGTTCTGACATGCAAAAAATCTCCCTCTAATCATCTGCCTCAATTTTTGCATTTCTTACAATTTGCATTTCTGCACCACACCCCAGAATGATCAGATTTGCATCTCAAAGCAAGCGCTCACCTCTGTGCTTTGCTCTTCCCAAGCTTCGATGCTGTGTGCTTTTTTGCTTTTGCTTATTGATCCACAGCATCCATCACATCCACATTCAGATATGTGTTTGTCTGATTGTGTCCACAGATGTCTGATCTGATCATCATGAAATCATGTGCTCATCGATTGCAACAAATCATATCTGAAAAATCACACATAATTGCTTTGATTTGTGTTGTGTTGTGCTCTCTTGTTTAAAGCTGAAGTGTGTCATTTTGTGTCACCTAAACAAAACTGCAAAAATCTTAATTTTTCAAATTGGTCTCCTGAACACTCCCCCGTCTTCCATTGGTTGCCCAAACAGATACAGTCCTGTCTCTTAACTCATGCCATTGTTTGAAATAATGGTTTGCTGTGTCTGGGATACCTAAACGTAGAAATGTGTTCACGCTTGAGGAAATTGACCTACAAATGGTTCATGGCTTACAAATAATTGTAGTTAATAGTTAGTTACTCTGCATATTAAACAGGAATAGGACAAAGTATTTAAATGGTAATATGGGAAATGGTGTGCACTTATATAGCGCTATAACCCACACACACTCACACACACACTCATACACTCATAGTGGTGGCTCAGCGGTTAAGGCTCTGGATTATGGACCAGAAGGTTGGGGGTTCAAGCCCCAGCACCGCCAAGACACCACTGTGTGGCCCTTGAGCAAGGCCCTTGATCCTATCTGCTCCAGGGGCGCCGAATCATGGCTGACCCTGCACTCTGACCCCAGCATAGCTGGGATATGTGAAAAATAAATAATTTCACTGTATATATGCAGAAATGTATGTATAATGTGTGACAAATTGGGCAATTAAAATACACACACACTCATACACACACTCATACACACACACACACTCACACACACTCTCTCACACACACACACACACACACACTCATACACACACACACACTCATACATACACACACACACTCATACATACACACACACACACACACTCATACACACACATACATACACACACACTCATACATACATACACACACACACTCATACACACACACACTCATACACACACATACACACTCATACACATACACACACACTCATACACACACACTCATACACACACTCATATACACACACACACACACACTCATACACACACAAAGATACTCACACACACACACACATTCATATATACACACACACACACGTCGGCATGTGGAGTCATGTGGGCCGGGAATCAGACCACCAACCCTGTGATTAACAGCCGACCCGCTCTACCACCTGAGCCACAGCCGCGGAAATTTATACAAAAATATATATATATATGTAAAAGAGTTCAAGGAAGAGGCGAGAAACCGGCTTGACAAATAAACTAAAGGTTTAATGGAAAACTCAAAAGACAAACACACAAGATAACGGACGTCCGTAATTGAGCTCTCTCTCTCGATCGCCGTCTGCGAGTGGCCTTTATCCCTCTTGACGGCTTAATTAGCCTAATACGGGACCGGGCGTGCGTAATCACGCGCCGGTCCCGCCCTCCACCGTGCCACAATATATAAATATTTAAACATATAAATGCACACTTTAGCTTTAAATACTGTAAACATATGTTTAAAATGATACGGCTAATCATGCCATTCTCTGCCTTTTCCCCTTTCGTTGCAGACGTCCTCTGTGATCCAGATTTGTCAATCTCAGTGTACTGAACTGCAGCAAGAGCGCGACGCCCTCGTTAAGAAAATGAAAATGATGGAACAGGATGTGATGCGATTGAAAAACCTGGAGGAGGAACTTGCCCGTATCAAACTCTCACTAGAGTCAGAACTGCGACTGAAATCACAGCTAATGGAAGAGAAGGACAGGATCAACAAGGACTTTACCCAGTGGAAGAGAAAATGTGACACTCACGAAGAGAGAATACGGCAGAACAGCTCGGAGCGTGCTGCTCTGGAAAGCCAGTTTAACTCTGTCAAGAGTGAGGTGGAAAGGCTGAGGGCCCTACTAAGGGAGACTGAAGAACGCAACAGGCTGCAGTTGCAGACCTTGGAACAAGAGAGGACTGAGATCCAGTTACTGAGAAGCTTGCAGCAGAAGTCAGATGGCGCTAACAAATGCACCCAGACGGACCAACCTGACTCTTCCTCTCTGGTCTTCGATGGTGTGCGCAAGAAGGTCACCGCGCAGCAGCTGCTGGACTGTGGTGTGATTGACAAAGGGACATTTGGACAGTTAATAAGGGGTGAGCGGACCGTACAGGACGTAGCCGTCGATATCAGGCTCAATCTTAAAGGCACAGGAGCGATTGCAGGGCTTGCAGGTGGGCCTAAAGGTAAAATTACTTTCGTAGAGGCCAAAAAACAACAGTTGCTCTCAGATGAGTGTGCAAACATGTTGCTGGAGGCTCAAGCCGCCACAGGGTACATGATAGACCCCCGAGCTAATGTGAAGATGACAGTTGAGGAGGCTTGTCAAAATGGACTTGTGGACGAAACGGACAGGAAGCAGCTGTTGATTGCAGAGTCCGCCTGCGTTGGGTTCCGGGATCCCAAAACGGCAAAACTCCTCTCAGCTTGGCAAGCCATGAGGAAGGGAGTTATCAGCCGGGACACAGCTCTGCGTCTACTGCAAGCGCAAGAGGCGGCAGGAGGGATCCTTGATCCCATCCTTAGCGTCTATCTCTCGAAAGATACCGCCATGGACCGTGACCTCATCGATGATGATCTTTACCAAGCGCTAAACGTTAAACCAGAGTGCTACATCGATCCTGACACCGCTCTACGTGCCAACTACGTTACCCTGAAGAAGCGATGCAAGGCTGACCTCACCACCAGCTTGCTGCTGCTTCCAGCCCCAGAGAAACCCATGACCGTGCAGGGACTCCGTACTGAAGTTAGTGTCTCGGACCTGGTGGATGCAAAATTGCTGGAACCCTCGGACGTGGAAAGTCTGAGAGAGGGCAAGATTACCAGCCAAGACATCGAACACAGGCTTCGGGCTTATCTACGAGGATCAACCTGCATTGCTGGGGTTTACGATGAAGCCAATGACTGCACTTTGCCCATCTATCAGGCTATGAAGAATGGACTTCTGCGACCAGGCACTACCTTGGAGCTCCTGGAGGCCCAAGCCGCCTCCGGCTTCATGATGGATCCTATAAACAATGAGTACTGCACGGTAGAGGAGGCCTGCAAGAAAGGTCTCGCAGGTGTGGAATTCAAAGACAAGCTTCTGTCTGCCGAGAGAGCCGTCACTGGGTACAAAGACCCTGGAACCAACAAGATCATCTCGCTTTTTGAAGCCATCAAGCGAGGAATCATTGAGAAAGGTCACGGCATTCGACTGTTGGAGGCTCAGATCGCAAGCGGTGGAATTATTGACCCTAAACACAGTCACAGGATTGATGTCGATGTGGCTTATCAGAGGGGCTACTTTGGGGAGGAGATGAACCAGATTCTGAAAGATGAAGGAGATGACACTAAGGGTTTCTTTGACCCTAACACGGAGGATAATCTAACATACCTGCAGCTGAAGAGCCGCTGCATCACGGATAAGAAGACAGGACTGGTGCTGCTGCCTCTACACGATACAAGAAAAAGCCATCTGAAGAACTCCTCGAGAAAGAGGAGGGTGTTGATCGTTGATCCTGAAAGTAATAAAGAGATGACGGTACGAGAAGCCTACGAGAAGAAACTCATAGACTACCAGACATTCATGGAATTGGTTCAGCAAGAGTGCGAGTGGGAGGAAACGGTCATCACCGCCCCGGATGGCTCAGTCAAAACGGCCATAATGGACGTGCAAACAGGCATTCAGTATGACTTGAAAGATCTGCTTGATAAGGGCGTCATTGACCAAGACGTATTTGACAAGTATCGCTCGGGAGACATCACCGTCACACAGCTCGCTGACATGATCACGAACAAGGCGAAGACCCTCAACAAACCTCTGAGCTTCACTGCCGCCTCGTCGTCATTCACGTCCAAAACGACACTGACGACCAAGACCGTCAAAAGTGAAAACGTACAATCTGTCCAAAGTGTTTCTACTCAGCAAGATCCGTCCTCAATAAACAGTGCCAAGCACATCTCCAGCATGTCAGTCAAACTGGCCCCGTTAGTAGAAACTATAGAGGAGCAGAATCCGGTTGGCGCCATTTTTGACTCCGAGAAGCTGGAGAAGATCAGCGTGTGTGATGCCCTCAAGCGAGGAATACTCGATTCAATCACTGCGCAACGATTGCTCGAGGCTCAAGCGTGCACCGGTGGGGTCGTCAATCCTGAAAATGGCCGCCGCATGTCTATTCAGGAAGCAACTCGTCTTGGCATACTCAACGACGAGATGGCTAACAGGCTAAAACCTGCCCAGAAGGCGTACATTGGCTTCCAAGACGTGAAAACGAAGCGCAAGATGTCCGCCGCCGAGGCGGTCAAAGAAAAATGGCTTCCGTATGAGGCTGGACAGCGCTTCCTTGAGTTCCAGTATTTAACCGGTGGTTTGTTTGACCCAGAGCATGGGTACAGACGTACACTCGAGGAGGCCGTGCAGCTCGGATGGCTTGACATGAGAGGAGCTCAGAGGCTCCAAGATACACGCCACCATCCCAAAACCCTAACCTGCCCCAAGACCAAGCTGAGGATATCCTACAAGGAGGCTCTGGAGGGTTGCATGACCGAGGAGAACACAGGGGTCTGCATGCTACCTGCAGCCACGTTCTCATCGCGTGGCATCAGCAGCCCCTACAACCTTTCCAATCCAGGATCTGCTTCAGGGTCAAGGAGCGGCTCTCAAAGTGGGTCCCGTAGGGGCAGTGTGGACTACGGTTTGTCCCCGTCTTCGTCTACCAGATACAGCAGCTTCAGCTACAACAGAACCTCCTTTAACTCAAGCTCGCTCTCCTAAACAACATTTGTTTTAACTGTGCTTCCATTTTAACACATATCCACCAAACATCAGAACATGAATCAAATCATATCAGTCTCAAGCAGTAACAAGCCTATTAATAATCAGCATTGTATACAACCTTGTTATTTACGCTTTTTTGGAGAACTACAGATAAACCAAAACCGTTTGATGTTTCTTTAAATCTGTCTTTATATGTAGTTATGTGGAAATGGATTAGTCCAGAAAGTGCCTTTTATTAATACCTGTTTTCTAACTGTCTGGCTTAAGAATTTAATGATACACATTTGAAAGTTGTTTACAACCCCAATTCCCCAAAAAAGTTTGGACAGTATGAAAAATTATTTGGATTTTATATTCACCCTTTGCTCTATTGAAAGCACTACAACTACACATCATTTATTTTTGCTGCTTCAGAAGCGCTGCTGACTTCTCTGGACTCGCTCTCAACTTTAGTAAACCTTTGTTAGTGAACACCCCTCGCCGCTGCATCCACAGATGCAAGTTCAGACTTTACTCTGTAAAGGAGAAGCCGTACATCATCATTGTCCAGAAGCGCTTCTGACTTCTGGACTCGCTCTCAACTTTAGTAAACCTTTGTTAGTGAACACCCCTCGCCACTGCATCCACAGATGCAAGTTCAGACTTTACTCTGTAAAGGAGAAGCCGTACATCATCACTGTCCAGAAGCGCTTCTGACTTCTGGACTCGCTCTCAACTTTAGTAAACCTTTGTTAGTGAACACCCCTCGTTGCCATGGAAACATAGCACATGTGTAGGCTTCGCGCCACCCACCGCGGCATCTACGCTCACCATGCGCCCCACTGAGAATGAACCACTTTTAGCGACCACGACGAGGTTACCCCACGTGACTCTACCCTCCCTAGCAACCGGGCCAATTTGGTTGCTAAGGAGACCTGACTGGAGTCACTCAGCACGCCCTGGGATTCGAACTAGCGAACTAGCGCTACCCAGGCCCCCAAAATGCCACTTTAAACTTAACAAACGTGTGTCTTCAGTGCCCAAATGCTTAATAGGTGTTATTAGAGGAAATG
Source organism: Moxostoma hubbsi (assembly GCA_032164185.1). Classification (NCBI taxonomy): domain Eukaryota; kingdom Metazoa; phylum Chordata; class Actinopteri; order Cypriniformes; family Catostomidae; genus Moxostoma; species Moxostoma hubbsi. The sequence goes on from JAVLUX010000022.1 coordinate 1,990,150, forward strand.
GTGATGTCACACAGTGGTAAACACTCGACTGTCACAACTTTTTCAGTATTGGGGTTGTATCACATGACTAGGATATAATTGTCTTGTTTTCACACCACTAAGAATGTTGAATTGCTGTATTTTCTCCCCAGTGCCTTCACGTTATTGCCTTTGTACTAGCCTGACTTACTCTGTGACATTTACACCTGTGCCGTTTCTGATGTTTTCATCTTACAGTTTTATTACTCAAATAAAGACCATTTAAAATGTTGAGGAAAAGGAGTTTTATTCCCGGTCAAAAAGCTAATATCAACCCAAGCCTGACCTCACAATTATACATTCAATCATGTATGAATTTACAAATGCCAAACACAAACACCTTTAAATCTATTCATTACTTGTGTGGTTATAACCAAACAATAGTCTTAAATCAATGTTCGGTAAAGACATTTCACTTTGACCCTTTATTCTGCAAAACTACACACTGGCCAGCAGAAAATAGTTAATTTCAGTACATAGTTGAATTCAAACAATTATTGTCTCAGTATTTTAGTCTAGTTTATATATATATATTATTACATGGTGTCCCGATTAATTAATCACATACAAATATTTGCTGAGAAATTTCTTCACTGTATAAACTGTGTGTTGCTCATACAGCTGAAGTGTCACTTACTGCCCCCTGGAGTAAACAGGTGGTACTACAAGCATTTCTCATAAATCTTCCTTATTATTGCTGGGGGCATTGCTTGATTTAACTTGCTTAAAATTGACATTATAAAGCAGAAATTTGCAGTTCATTCCTAGTCCCAGAGTTTCCATTGAATTCCTGATTTTTTCCCTAATGTTCCAGACATTTTAATGATATGTTCCCAGTGCGATGCACATGTCCCGTCCACTTGGCGTCATCTTTGAAATGCTCCCGTGCACCTTTATATGGATACAAGTGGCAATGGTAAAATTGGTAATTTTATTAAAAATAACATTAAAAAAAGTACAATTAATCGCAATGTCCTCGGCAATAATACGGAAGATTCCCGAGAATTGCTTGTAGTACCACCTGTTTACTCCAGGGGGCAGTAAGTGACACTTCAGCTGTATGAGCAACACACAGTTAAATCGACAGACCTAATATATATATATATATATATATAACAAGATATAAGAAGATATATTTACATGAGAAACTAAATTACATAAGATGTTAAGTCAGATTGATGAATGAATGAATAATGAATAAATGTATAATAGCATAAATGTAAATGTAGATAAATAACATTTGGTGAGGTTTACGCTTAAAAAATGCCTTTGGGGTAAGAAAAGGAAAACTGTATTTTTCTGAAAATGTTGACTCAGAATTGTATTTATTTATTTTTTTGAAGTGCACTGAAACAAATTATTTCATAAACACAAAGGAGATAGGGTATTGATTTAATTTGATTAAAATTGACATTATAAAGCAGAAATTTGCAGTTAATTCCTAGTCACAGAGTTTCCATTGAATTCCTGAATTTTTTTTCCCAATGTTCCAGATATTTTAATGATATAATTGTAATTTTTAAATAATAAGAACAAGCAAGTACAAAACAATCACTTGTCTTTGCAAAATCAATTAAGTTGCATGTAAATTTGTTATTTGTTTTCATTTAATACATGTAAATAGCCAAATTTCTTTTTTAATCGTAACAATCTGTAAATCATTAAAAAGGTGCACTACAGCTTTGATAGTTCCCCACAGATTTAACTTGATAGTCTAAAGGGGCCCAATCTGTTTTTTGTCAGCATAATCAACAGATTGCCAACCTACATGTAGGTTACACCACATGACTTCAATTTTGTTGACAAAAAGTGTTTTTAAATAATCATAATCATCAAGAAATAATAATAATATGAGATTATTTTACACTAGTCATGCCAGCATTTCTATTTTCCAGAATTTCCGCCTCTAATGAGCCTTTGACTTTTTTTCTTTCTTTTTTTTTTTTTACACCTTATTACATGTTTTACAATGAGCCCTGGATATCGTCATCATGCTTCTCTGCAGCGCTTGATCTAGTTGAGAGTCTAATCTAGAAGGTAACCATGCGGATGCCGGAAGTCTCGCGAGAGGCGCAGGCGACGTTCACAAGCTGTTCATAATTTGTATTTGGAGTCCCACAGAAACCCTACACATACATATACCCCTAAACCTAACCATAAAGTTACCCCTAGTCCTAAATCCAACCCTAACCCTCGCTCTATTTACAGCTAACGTGACTCTCGCGAGACTTTGGCATCCGGACGGTTACCTTCGAGACTCCGCTCTGTTTGAGCGCCTCCTGCTGGGCTTATATAGAAGTACAACAACAAGAGGACATGAATCACATCCGAGGACACAGAGCTGCCAAAATAACAGCCGCATTAACTGCATTTAAAGTTACCCGTTTAAGAGCTAAGGAGAACAGTTCAGCATCTTTTGAATCTAAACCAGTCAGATGTTTGAATGTTAAACTATTAGAACAATAAACCGAAGATCGGATCTCGTCTGAGGAATTCACGCGGATGTGACAGAGGCCTGATAAAGCCTGTACATTGAAGGTGAACAAACTGCTATTATTAAACTCTTAAACGTGTTCAAATGTTTAAAATGAACAGTATAGACATATGTATCAAATGTAATTGTTGCGCTACATGCGTGATAATAGTTAAGAAACAACGTAACGGACATTAAATGTCCACTATGATTATGATGAACACTTTAAACCAATGTTATTATTTTTTACGTAACAGACATCAAAATATATATAATATTAGCAAAAATTATGTAGAGAGAATATGCCATGAGAGCGGGTTTTCCTTACAGAAATGTACCTTGGTTTTACCATAGTAACTCTTAAAGGGACAGCTCACCCGGAAATGAAACTCTCTCATCATTTACTCACCCTCATGCCGTCCCAGCATGACTTTCTTTCTTGAGCAGAACACAAATGAAGATTTTTAGAAGAATATCTCATATCTGTAGGTCAGTACAATGCAAGTGAATGGTGATAAAAAAGCACATAAAAGCAGCATAAAATCCCCCCCTACCCCCGTGGTTGGACACCCGTGGTTTAATCCATGTCTTCAGAAGTGATATGATAGGTCTGGGTGAGAAACAGATCAATATTTAAGTCCTTTTCTTTACTATAAATCTCCACTTTCAAACAGCCCTCCTAAGAGTTCTTCTTCTTTAGTTTTTGGCGATGCGCATTTTTCGTGTATATCGCCCCCTACTGGGCAGGGAGGTAAATTTATAGTAAAATAAAGGACTTAAATATGGATCTGTTTCTCACCCACACCCATCATAACACTGGATTAAACCACTGGAGTCATATGGATTACTTTTATGAGCTTCAAAGTTTTGGTCACCATTCACTTGCATTGTATGGAGTCGAACACATCTGGGATGGCATGAGGGTGAGTATATGATGACAGAATTTTCATATTTGGGTGAACTGTTCCTTTAAGGAAAATGTGCTTTATTTTCTGGTCGCAATGCGTATCAAGATGAAAATAATAATAACGGAAGGTTGTTTTGATTTCAATTTTTTTATTTTTAAAAATAGGTGGCGAGGGCGCCTTTTACCCCAAACCACTTCTACATACTATAACTATAGAGGTATCATTTGCATATATATATATATATATATATATATATATATATATATATATATATATATATATATATATATATATATATATATATATATTTATATAATCTTTATAGCACCTTGCAGTTCCAGGTCAATACCACGGAGTATACATATGGAGTGGTGGTGGCATAGTGGGCTAAAGCACATAACTGGTAATCAGGAGGTTTGATCCCCACAGTCACCACCATTGTGTCCTTGAGTAAGACACTTAACTCCAGGTTGCTCCGGGGGGATTGTCCCTGTAATAAGTGCACTGTAAGTCACTTTGGTGGTGGTGTAGTGGTGTAAAGCACATAACTGGTAATCAGAAGGTTGCTGGTTTGATCCCCACAGTCACCACCATTGTGTCCTTGAGTAAGACACTTAACTCCAGGTTGCTCCGGGTGGATTGTCCCTGTAATAAGTGCACTGTAAGTCACTTTGGTGGTGGTGTAGTGGGCTAAAGCACATAACTGGTAATCAGGAGGTTGCTGGTTTGATCCCCACAGTCACCACCATTATGTCCTTGAGTAAGACACTTAACTCCAGGTTGCTCCGGGGGGATTGTCCCTGTTAATAAGTGCACTGTAAGTCACTTTGGATAAAAGCATCTGCCAGATGCATAAATATAAATATAAATATACATAGTCCCGTGGTGTACCATGGTATTGCCCTAGGACATTTTTGTAGTTTCTTAATGTTTTTTGGGTTCCTTTAACCAATGCATAGTTTGTATAACATAATGGCTGGCCAGACATGTATCTCAGACCTTCTGTGTCGTTATCAGTAATCATGGCTGAAGATCCACAGAGAAACTTCCGCTCGGCGTACTATGAGAAGGTGGGTTTCAGAGGCGTGGAGGAGAAGAAATCTCTGGAGATTTTACTGAAGGACAATCCACTGGGTAAGCAATTAAGGAAGGTCACACATTCCTGATGGAAATATATATGTTCGTTCTGTCAGTTCAACGCAAATGTTTCAAACATTCAGATGTGGAGAAGTTGAGCACCTTCAGTCAGAGGTTTCCTCTTCCGTCCATGTACAGGATACACGTGTGGAAAGTCTTACTGGGTGAGAACACGAGTTATTCACAAACACTGTTATATTGTGGTATGAGCTATTTCAGATAAATCCGCCCCTGTCAGATTGTCTCTTCCTGTCTAAGTGGGCGTTTCTTGGCCAGAAAAAGCTGTAATGTGCACCAGACTTTATACCAAGTATAAATAGTGAAGGTCATTCTTTCTCTTCTGCATTTCTGTACGCAGGTATTTTACCTCCTCACAGCGACTCTCACGCTCTGGTGTCTCGATACCGTGCCGAGCAGTTCCATGACGTCACTGCCGCTTTAACAGCCATGCGGTTCATCCACGCGGCCACGCCCCCTACTGAGTTCTACCTGCGCATGTATCAGCTGGAGAGCCAACAGCTTCCCCGGAGGACTGAGCTGAGACCGCCGGTGAGGAGTGTTTGTGTGTTTGTTTGTGTTGTCATATCTGGGGTTGGTGTTTAACTGTATTCTTTTAGGATGAGAATGATGAAAACTTCCTGGCTATCGCCCGGGCGATGGAGGAGATCGTCGATGACTCGGTGGACTGCTACTGGCTGATCAGATGCTTCATCAACCAGTTTAATCACAAGTTTGGAGACTCCATTCCTCACCTGGTAAGTGTGATGTACTGGTACACACTGATACTTTGCACTTTTCAAATAGGGTAACATTTTTGGTGTCCCATTTCTTTTTTATTTTTAATGCATCAGAGGAATAAGTTTAGCATGCTACTCTTGTTATCTTGTGATTTTGCACACACATCAGAGTTGTCGGACATAAGGGCTGGGTAAAAGTTCACACATGGGCGTGTAGGGGCTCTGTAGCACCTCCTTTTCCACCTACAGCCACTAAACTAGGTACATATATTGTTCTCATCAAGCCGGACAACTTTCATAATACAGGAAGGAAACAGGAAGTGTCTCAGATCTTCTGTGTGCATTGTGTGATTTTAATCAAAATGAGCTGTATGTTGGTAATGATGGCTGATCACATGGATATGGCTACTGTGGGTCATGGTAATTTTGTTTGTTTTTTCTGTTTTATTGTTGATATTACATATTTTTCTTGATTTTTTTTTTAAATAGTTTTTAAATTTGTAATATATTTTTTGTTGTTATAAATGTAAGCAATTTTTTTATTATTATTATTGTTTTTTTAATCGTTTTTAAATTTTCAGGGCCCAATCACTGAAAATGCGAAGGCCCTGTTGTTCTTCTAAGGATTCTTTCTTCTACTTTTCAAGGTTTTGGGTGCTTTTGGGTCACTAAACATGCTTAAAAACTCCTTAAATTTTGCACACACATCAGAGTTGTCTGCCATTAGGACTGGGCAAAAGTTCACACATGGGCGATTAGGGAGTGGGGCTCTGTAGTACCTCCTTTTCCACCTTCAGTCACCAAACTTGGCACATATATTGTTCTCATCGAGCCGGACAACTTTCATAATACAGTCATTAGCTCCGCCCAACAGGAAGTCGGACATTTTGGATTTTCTTTTTACATTGCAGGCTCTGAACTTTTTAATATGCCTCGTAGGGGATTCATGTGACTGTCACCAAATTTAGGCAACTTTATGCCAAGAAATGGGAAACAGGAAGTGTCTCATATCTTCTGTGTGCATTGTGTGATGTTGGTAATGATGGCTGATCACATGGATATAGCTACTGTGGTTCACAGTCATAGCGCCACCAACTGGCAGCAGGAAGTGTGGCATTCATAACAGACTTTGAAATAGTCTTGTTATTTTTATCCAAAATGCTTCTTGATATCTTACATGATATTATCATAGCCACTAGGGTTGCCAGGGTGTACAGTGTTACTGGTTGTACAAGGGACAACACCGAGGTGAAATTTTATACTGGGTAAAAGGGGGAAACATTATGATTGGAACTTCCAATATCAATACAATAGCTTAACAAATACAATAGCCTTAATAATGAATAGTTGCCTAATGAAGAGTTTGCGACCCATTGAACCTAAATAACGCATTACAAACTTATCAAATTACACAGGCAGCAAAGTACACACACTGACAGAAGACGTTTAATTACAGGTAGAGTATATAATGTGCATGGTGGGTAACCGTAAGGCATCTCGGATTTGGAATGACACAAGAAATGTTGTTAGACACACAGACGCACGCTTGAAGTAACACACTTTATTATATTTGTAAGGACAGATGACAGAAAAGCCATCTATGTGCATGTCTGACGCGCTGTGCAGTGAGGGTTCTCTCTCTTTCTTTGTTTCAGTCTTCTGAAATGTTTTTGCAAGAATAGTGTCGTCTATGAGAATGTTGAATAATGACCTCAGACCATCTCATCTCATCTCAGGAGGTGCTTTGAGTTCCGTTTGCTTTATTTCCACAGAGCAGTTTGTTGTGAACGCAACTCTGCAGGGTCACTTTATATATATAGCCTATACACAGGGTTGGGAGGGTTACTTTTTAAATGTAATCCACTACAGATTACATGCTGTACAATGTAATTTGTAATCCGTTAGATTACTCAAGGTCAGTAATGTAATCTAAATACTTTGGATTACTTCTGCAGCACTAGTAGATTTTTTTCACTTGTTTTGACTATAAAAAAAATATATTTTTACATGAAAACTTTACAAAAATTATTATCTAGAATTTTATTATCTTTTCTTACTAGAAAAGTGGTGTCACTGTCCTTTTCTGCATATCGTTGCCCTCTTTGGCATATCCCGGCTCCATTTTGTGGCCCGTTCTGCATAATGCGTCGAGTCATTTCAGCTTAGTCCCGGTTCTCCCGTTGGACAGTCCGCCCCTGATCGTCCCCAAAGTGCATCGCCCCACCGGGAAAATGCCCAGTATGCCAGATTACCAGTCCAGCCTCGATTCACACATTCAAAGTTATTACCCTTCTAAAGCAGCTAAACTGGGCACTGGGATGAAACATAATAAAACACCAACATTATCCCCGCAACAACCCACAATAAGTGATGTATTTGCCCAGACAACGAAATACCCGACCAGTAGAGAATGCACGGATGGAGCTAAATTTTGTTTTTAAAATATTTTTTTTTATGTAAATAATTAAATAGTGACATTTAAAAAAAATTTTTTTTTAAACTATTTCAAAAACAAAACCAAGCAAAATGTATTAAATAAAACAATAAAAGTTTTAAAATCTAAATTAAGCAAAATTTATCAAATAAAAAACTTTATACAACAAAAAAAATTTAAATATAAAAAAAACTATATTAAGCAAAATTTTAAACAGAAAAAAACAGAAAACATTTATTATGTAACTGTTAAAAAAAATTAAATTAAAGAATTTATAACATTACAAAATAAAACAGTAAAAATATACAAATTATTACAAATTTTAAACAGAAAAAAACAGAAAACATTTATTATGTAACTGTTTAAAAAATGAAATTAAAATGTTTATAACATTACAAAATAAAACAGTAAAAATATGCAAATTATTACAAATTTTAAACAAAAAAATTAAAACATTTATTATGTAACTGTTCAAAAAAAATTTAATTTAAGAATTTATAACATTACAAAACAAAACACTAAAAATATACAAATTATGAAAAATTTTAAATTAAGCAAAATGTATAATATCAACAATAAATACAACAAAGCTATTTATAAAACAAAAGTTATAACAAATATATATATTTTGATTGTTATAACTTTTGCTTAATCTAGTTTCTTATAGTTTTTACATATTTCTGTTTCTGTTGTATTTATTTTTTAATGTTATAATTTTTTTTATGTAATTGTTTAAATAGTTTTTAATATTTTTTTCCAGTCAATAATTTTTGTTAAGACGTTATGTTAAATAAATAAACGCCTCATAATATTCAGTTTGACCTCCTGAGGATAAAGAACCCAGATAATAAATGTATGTTTTTAAAACATTTCCCAAACATTGCATTGCATTGCATTGTGGGAATTCAAAAATGTCCAGTTTTCTTAAAGTGAGTGAAACGTTATTTAAAGGACATTTTATTGGATACTGACATCATAAAGATATTATATTAACGTTACTTTAAAAAAACGTTACATAAAGTCCAAAAGTAGCCAATGGGGAGGTTGAGCACCTCCTTTAAAATACTTCTACAAGATTTACTTTTTCAAGATTTAACCTCTGATTTTCTCTTTCTCTCAGCCGAAGAGTTTGGAGCACTTCCTGTCTCAGGAGGACAGCTGTCTGTTGTCTCATCTGAAGATGTCCGGTGGTCTGGACTCTCTGCCGTACTCTCTCTGGTTCAGACGCTGTTTTGCAGGCTGTTTGCCAGAGTCCAGTTTACAGAGGTTTGTACAATGTGCACTTATGGAAGTCTGCTTTTCCAATCATAACCCTGATGTTAGAAATCCTACTTTCATATGGTCATGTTGACTGTTGGTCATGTGATTGGTCGGCAGGGTCTGGGATAAGGTCATCAGTGGCTCCTGTAAGATCTTGGTGTTTGTTGCCGTGGAGATTCTGCTCAGCTACAAGATCATGCTGATGGGAATGAGTCAACCGGAGGGAGTTTTTGACTTCCTGTCTAATGTGAGAACACACTCGAACACACACATCATTTATGTACAATGTAACTTTAACGTGATATATGCAAGCACACCAGAAACGGACGTAATCATGTCAGAATCATATTTAGGACGTGCATCATAAAATGGTGAAATAAAAATTGTGATAAATTCATTTGTGACCAGAAGTCATAATTATGAGATTAAAAAGTCAGTTACGTAATAATAGTTACAATTATTAGGTAAAAATCATAATTATGAGATAAAGTCAGAATTATGAGAATAAATAAATTAATAATTTTAAGAGATAAAAAAATTATTCTGACATAGTTAAAATCATAAGATAAAAAGTTTATTAAACAAATCATAATTTATCATAATTATTAAACAAAAGTCATATTTATGCCAAAAGTCATAATAATGTGATAAATTAATTTGTGGCAAAAAGTCCTAATTATGAGATTAAAAAGTCAGTTACGTAATACTAGTTAAAATTATTAGGTAAAAATCATAATTATTTATCAAATATATAATATAATTAAATATCAAATATAAGCTAGTGAGTGATAATTAAGGATCATAATTATGAGATAAAAAGTTAAAATGATGAGATAATTATATGACAAAGTCATGGATATGAGACAAAGTAATAATTAGTCATATTTGTGACAAAAAAACAACATAATTATGAGATTATGATTCATAATTCATCAATTATGAGATAAAGTCATCATTTTAAGATAAAAGTCATAATTATGACATATTCAAAATCATAAGATCAAAAGTTAAAATGAGATAAAAGGTCATAATTATTAAACAAAAGTCATATTTATGTCAAAAGTCATAATAATGTGATAAATTCATTTGTGACAGTCATAATTATGAGATTAAAAAGTCAGTTACGTATTAATAGTTAAAATTATAAGATAAAAAGTTTTTCAGAATTATTAAACAAAAGTCATAATAATGTGATAAAAAGGTCAAAATGATGAGATAAGTGTCAGTTTGGATATATAGACATAATAATGAGATAATAATTAGATATTGAGCCATAATTAAGAAAATTATGAAAAATCCTAATTATTACGAGAAAGTTAAAATTATAAAATATTCATTTATGAGAAAAAAAATCATAAATATGAGATAGTCATAATTATGAGAATAAATTATTTTAAGATAAAAAAAAATCATATATCAAAAAATAATAATTTGACATATTCAAAATCATAAGATCAAAAGTTAAAATGAGATAAAATGTCATAATTATTAAACAAAAGTCATATTTATGACAAAAAAAAAACAATGTGATAAGGTCAAAATGATGAAATAAAAAGTCATAATAATGTGATAAATTAATTTGTGACAAAAAGTCATAATTATGAGATTAAAAAGTCAGTTACGTAATAATAGTTAAAATTATTAGGTAAAAATCATAATTATGAGATAAAGTCAGAATTATGAGAATAAATAAATTAATAATTTTAAGAGATAAAAAGATTATTCTGACATAGCTAAAATCACAAGATAAAAAGTTTATTAAACAAATCATAATTTATCATAATTATTAAACAAAAGTCATATTTATGTTAGAAGTCATAATAATGTGATAAAAAGGTCAAAATGACGAGATAATAAGTGTCAGATAGGATATATAGACATAATAATGAGATAATAATTAGATATTGAGGCATAATTAAGAACATTATGAAAAATCCTAATTATTATGAGAAAGTTAAAATTATAAAATATTAAATCCTAATTATGAAATTGTCATAATTTTAAGATAAAAAGTCAATTATGAGATGGTCAAAATCTTGAAAGTGATAATTATGAGATAAAGAGTCATAATTATGAGAATAAGTCAATTATGAGATCAAATAATTATTTTAAGATAAAAAAAAATCATATATATATATATATATAACAAAAATAATAATTCTGACATTTTCAAAATCATAAGATCAAAAGTTAAAATGAGATAAAAGGTCATAATTATTAAACAAAAGTCATATTTATGACAAAAAGTCATAATAATGTGATAAAAAGGTCAAAATGATGAAATAAAAAGTCATAATTATGAGATTAAAAAGTCATTTACGTAATAATAGTTAAAATTATTAGGTAAAAGTCATAATTATGAGAATAAATCAATTAATAATTTTAAGAGATAACAAAATAATAATTCTGACAGTTAAAATCATAAGATAAAAAGTTTATTAAACAAATCATAATTTATCATAATTATTAAACAAAAGTCATATTTATGTTAGAAGTCATAATAATGTGATAAAAAGGTTAAAATGACGAGATAATAAGTGTCAGATAGGATATATAGACATAATAATGAGATAATAATTAGATATTGAGGCATAATTAAGAAAAATCCTAATTATTATGAGGAAGTTAAAATTATAAAATATGAAATCCTAATTATGAAATTGTCATAATTTTAAGATAAAAAAAGTCAATTATGAGATGGTCAAAATCTTGATAGTGATAATTATGAGATAAAGAGTCATAATTATGAGAATAAATCAATTATGAGATCAAATAATTATTTTAAGATAAAAAAAATCATATATATATATATAACAAAAATAATAATTCTGACATTTTCAAAATCATAAGATCAAAAGTTAAAATGAGATAAAAAGTCATAATTATTAAACAAAAGTCATATTTATGACAAAAAGTCATAATAATGTGATAAAAAGTTCAAAATTATTAAATAAAAAGTCATAATTATGAGATTAAAAAGTCATTTACGTAATAACAGTTAAAATTATTAGGTAAAAATCATAAGATAGTGAGTGATAATTAAGGATCATAATTATGAGATAATTATGACAAAGTCATGAATATGAGATAAAGTAATAATTATTAGTCATATTTGTGACAAAAAAACAACATAATTATGAGATTATGATTCATATTTCATCAATTATGAGATAAAGTCATCATTTTAAGATAAAAGTCATAATCATGATAGTGATAATTAGGGATGCACTGATGCCACTTTTTCTCTTCCGATCAGATTCCGATACGGGCGTTTTATTTTATTTTTTTTCTCCTTAAAATGTTTCAACTTACATCTGGACTTAAAAGGATTCGGATCTCTTTTTTGTTCAATTTAGTTGTAAGACATCGGTCCAATTTTCATTCATACAGTTATTTTTGTAATATTTTAAATATTATTATAAATTACTAATGAAGATGATAATAATAATAATAATAAATAGTTATTAATATTATTTTTATTGACTTTTAATTTTAAATACAACATCGTGCACTTTTTAAACCCTCACGCTTTTATTTTGACATTCTGAACTCTCCAGGACGTCCTGTAGGTGTCTGTTTGTGGGCTAGTTCACAGTTGTTTAAATCGCTTCTTATTCAAACTCTGGTCAAACGCTCCTCCGGTGCCGTTCTAAACGCATATTATAAGTGAACAGAACTATTGAGCATCTACATCTGAGATGATGTTCATGAGTAGCGCTCAAATATTGCGCACCGCGTGAAGGCTAAAAATAGCTGCGAGGGTGTGATGCGTTCACAGACAATGCGTAGCGAGCGTATCGCTCGGCGCGATTACATGCAAAGTCAACGCAAATATGTGAATAGGCGCGAATGAAGCAAATGATGTGACTCAAACACGCGAAATCGCTTCATTCGTGTATTCGCGTGAGTTAAAACGTTCATCTCGGGCGAAAAATTCGCATGACGCGTTGTCGCGAAAGCCAATCAGCATTGAGATTGTCCGGATGTCACTGACGTACTGACGTAGTAGCAGAAGAAATCTGGAAAAATGGATGAATTGTTGTAGCGGTGCGTCATACATGACACAACGTCATACATGTACAGAGACCGGACGAATAACGGCATCGCTTGGAGGAAGTTGGACGACCTGGTAAGTTCTGGAAATATGCGCGACTACTTGATTCCAGCTATTGGTTGAACTTTACTATGAACCAAGTCGTAGAAGCCCCGCCTCCTGTCCTTTTCTGGAAGAGAAGCGGGAATACTCGCAGGTTCGCGTTACTCACACGAATGCGATTTTAAACACACATTTACAATCCAGCGGTCAAACTCGCGCGAGCAGTGTGAGGCGAATGTTTTCTCCGCGTTGTATGTGAACGCACCATAAACAGAGCAGCGCCATTCACTAACACGCTGGAGCTGCGCGCACATTTTATATATTTATTAATTTATTAAACAGCATTTTGTGATTCACAGAGCTGTCACACGTCTTCAGGTGGCGTTCAATACAATGCGCAAGTCATATGAACAACTTTAATGGTGTTTTAATGGTTATTTATGTCATTTTTGGAGCTTGACGGTAACAAACATGTCATACACAAAGTGTCAGGCTCGTCGCGCCGATACCGCCCGTCGAAAAACGTCAGTATCGGATCAGTGCATCCCTAATGATACTTATGAGATAAAGAGTCATTATTTATGTTGTTATTCATAATTATTAACATTAACGGTCATAATTATGATTTAATTTTACGTTATTGATAATTATAAACATTGAAACCTCTCGCGATTATCGGCGGATGCGCTAGAAATCAGGTTTTGTATCATAATCAAAACGTTTTATGTCAAAATGACGAATTTGAATCTGTTAATGCTCACTATATGTATCACATCAATGTGACTTAGCGTCTTAGCGTCTCACAATTGTCATAATTTGTTGCTCATGTGGCGAAAACGGGTACAATTGATACAATATAGACAATATTACAGTTCAAATAATAATAAATGTGTTTGATTATTTGATGCACAGTTCAAACTGAGGGAAAAGTGGACCTTAAACGTAAAGTTAAAGCTAAATTGTACTGAACCCAAAAAACAACCCCTTCAATATTTTTCGCTGATTTAATTTAATTGTTTTCTAAATGTTCCAACATGCGTGTTTAAAACACGCTAAACCCCCTGAACACTTCAGTCACTCATACATTGATCGTATTCTCTCTACAGATGCCGCAGGAAAACACCGACGCCATAGTCACAAAAGCCATCGACCTCTGGCACAAACACTGCGGGACGCCCATGCACTCCGTATGAGACCCGCCCACTCTTTATGCTAATGAGGACATCACTACCTTTTTTGGCTTTTTTAAATGCGGCTAGTTTCAACCCCTTGACTTCGGAGGCCATTGCATTACAACTACACTTTATAAACGTTGCTAGCCATCCGACGTCTGAACTGACAAGAAACACAAGCTCACGACTCAGTTTTTATTAAGTTTCTGTACACGAGGATCTGCATACATCATCCCAGAGTGAGTCACATGACATGCACATGCGCTCTCTTAGCGGGTTTCTGAGCTAATAGCAGCAGCGCAAGAGAGCGACGGTAAAAACTGTAAACGGAAAACACGTCTTAATCATTCAAAACGTGACTTTTGCTCTTAAAAGTGAAATTTGTGTTCGTCGTTTCAAACTGGTTGCTGTAATATTGTTACGCGGGACGCAAAAGGAGACATTTCCTATAAAACTATAAAGTCCAACACAAATGACAGCGTATGGGGTTGGAATGGCGTTAATAATAACGATAATTGTCATTTCGGTTTTTCCTTTAATGTTCAACGCCCTGCCAATGTGTTTAGTATAAAAGTCACTTACAAATATTTATAAATATTAACAAAAAAATCTTTGTCACACGTTGTCGTTGCAATTTCTGTGATCACTGAGAATAAAATTGTTTAAAAAAAACAACACTGATTTTTTTTCGTCCTTCTTGAAGCGCCTGTTTTGGTTTCGTTTTGGCAACATGGTGCCCTCTAGGTCGGGCAGAGTTTAAAGGGTGTGCTCCAAATAAAAGGGTGTTCAACCGCAGAGACGAGAGCAATTAAGAGACAGAAACAGGGACGTATATTGGGACGGGGTCCCAGCAAACATCAAGAATACAATCAAGGCTTTAACGCATTATTGCTTTGTCCTGTCACATCCGTCAAGATCTCCTCCACTGTGATTGGTCGGTGTAAGGTGGGCGTGTCTTGAAGTTCTAACATGGTTTTGTGACTCCAAAAATGCAGTAGAACAGAAAACTGTGAATTAAAAGACAGAAATTTGTCATTTTGCTTGTAATAACGCAAGTTGCGCTCTTTGTAAAAGTCTTTTCTGTTGTGTCTCTGTGTTTTGAGAACAGAACGTTCTCTGATGCACTCAAAACTGCAATCCGGGAAAATAAAATGAATGGCGAAAACACATATAATTCGGTTTTTAAATGTTATGCTTTAGAGTATACACGTATATATCAAATATATTGCACAGCTCTCTTTCTCGCACTGACGTCAATCTGGAAATCTTTCCACGGTGAATCGGACAGCGTACGCAGGGGGTGATATTCCTGGAGGGTGCGCACGGGATCAGATGCTGTATCCGATCGGTGAGTCTTTCCTCCGTGGTGATTCCCGCACTCGTCTCACTTCAGTCACCAAAGTTCGATCAATGCATCTGATTAAAGTTTAACAGCTCCTGAAAAAAGTGTTCATTGGTTCCGTCATAGTTTCCGCTACGGTCGATGAAACCTGCAATGGAGGTCGAGAAAAAAGATTAGCATACTAGCATACTTAGCATACTAGCATACTATTTCTGTAGTGTGTATACTGTGGATAGTATGTAAATTTGCTGTTAAATGAAATAGTCATAATCGTGGGTGTATAAATACATTACGTAACATTTTTTACGTAAATTGCGATAAAATAGTTTTACAAGAAATTTACACTACAAATGGACAATTTACGTTTTGTTTAAGTTTCTGTGCAAAATGTTCATAAAACTGTTTAAAAAAAACGTATTTTATATATATAAAAAATTTCGTAAACGCACAATGCAATAAATTACGCATGGCTAGTTTTACGAAGGTTTTACCTTGATACATAATGTAAATTGTCCACAAATGTTGGTGTAAAATGTTCGTAAAACTACTTTCATAAAACCCAAAATCATTACGCAATCATTTATGCACGGCTGGTTTTATGAACGTTTTACAAATAATTTTTTTGGAAATCATCAACAAATTTCTCTGTAAAACTTTTTTCGTAACGCAAAAAATTATAGTGCAATAATTTACACAAGACTGCTTTTACAAAGTTTTTATACCGAAATTTCACGTAAATTGTCCAGACATTTCAGTGTTTAACTTTCATTAAAAAAATGTTTTAAATGTAAAAGCTTGATGCAAAAATTGACACAAGACTGCTTTTACAAACGTTTAATACTTAAATGTCGTATAAATTGTGCAAAAAGTTCAGTGTGAAACTTTCATAAAACTTTTTTCCTAAAAATGTAAAAAGAACATTTCCAAAAATTGTCCAGAAATTTCGCTGCAAAACTGTTTCCATAACGCAAAATTGTATAATGCAATAATTTACACAAGACTGCTTTTACGAACGTCTTATACCGAAATTCCACGTAAATTGTCCTGAAATTTCAGTTTAACTTTCATAAAACTATTTTCATAAAACGTAAAAAGAACATTTATGAAGAAATGTTTTCGTAAATTGTCCAGAAATTTCTCTGTAAAACTTTTCATAACGCAAAATAGTATAGTGCAATAATTTACACAAGACTGTTTTTACGAACGTTTTATACCTAAATTTAATGTAAATTGTATATAAACTTTGTAAAAGTAGTCTTGTGTAAATTATTGCACTATAATTTTTTGCGTTATGAAAAAAGTTTTACAGAGAAATTTGTGGACAATTTACCAAAAAATTAATTGTAAATGTTCTTTTTACGTTTTATGAAAATAGTTTTATGAAAGTTAAACACTAAAATTTGTGGACAATTTATGCAAACATTTCTTCGTAAATGTTCTTTTTACATTTTTCTGAAAATAGTTTTATGAAAGTTAAACACTGAAATTTTTGGACAATTTATGGAAAAATTTCGGTATAAAACGTTTGTAAAAGCAGTCCTGTGTAAATTATTGCACTATATTATTTTGCGTTACGAAAACAGTTTTACAGAGAAAATTCTGGATAATTTACATGAAATTTTGGTGTAAAAACTTTTGTGGATAATTTAAATGTTCTTTTGCACCAAATTTCTCTGTAAAACTGTTTCCATAACGCAAAATAGTATAGTACAATAATTTACACAAGACTGTTTTTACGAACATTTTATACCAAAATTCCACGTAAATTGTACAGAAATTTCAGTGTTTAACTTTCATAAAACTATTTTTATAAAAATGTAAAAAGAACATTTATGAAGAAATGTTTTCGTAAATTGTCCAGAAATTTCTCTGTAAAACTTTTCATAACGCAAAATAGTATAATGCAATAATTTACACAAGACTGTTTTAACGAACATTTTATACCAAAATTTCATGTAAATTGTATACAAATTTTTGTAAAAGCAGTCTTGTGTAAATTATTGCACTATAATTTTTTTGCATTTTGAAAAAAAATTTACAAAGAAATTTCAAGACAATTTACCAAAAAATTATTTGTGAATATTCTTTTTACGTTTTATAAAAGTTTCACACTGAAATTTTTGGACAATTTATGCGAAATTTCGGTATAAAAACTTAGTAAAAGTAGTCGTGTAAATTATTGCACTATATTATTTTGCGTTATGAAAACAGTTTTACAGAGAAATTTCTGGACAATTTACATGAAATTTTGGTATAAAAACTTTTGTGGATAATTTAAATGTTCTTTTGCACCAAATTTCTCTGTAAAACTGTTTCCATAACGCAAAATAGTATAGTGCAATAATTTACACAGGACTGCTTTTACGAAGTTTTTATACCGAAATTTCACATAAATTGTCCAGAAATTTCAGTGTGAAACTTTCATAAAACTTTTTCCCTAAAAATGTAAAAAGAACATTTAGAAATGTTTTTGGAAATTATCCACAAATTTCTCTGTAAAACTGTTTTCATAACGCAAAATAGTACAGTGCAGTAATTTACACAAGACTACTTTTACAAACATTTTATACCGAAATTTCGCATAAATTGTGCAAGAAATTTCAGTTTAACTTTCATAAAACTATTTTCATAAAACGTAAAAAGAACATTTACGAAGAAATTTTTTCGTAAATTATCCACAAATTTCTCTGTAAAACTGTTTTCATAACGCAAAATAGTATAGTGCAGTAATTTACACAAGACTGTTTTTACGAACGTTTTATACCAAAATTTCATTTAAATTGTATAAAAACTTTGTAAAAGCAGTCTTGTGTAAATTATTGCACTATAATTTTTTGCGTTATGAAAAAAGATTTACAGATAAATTTCTGGACAGTTTACCAAAAAATTATTTGTAAATGTTCTTTTTACGTTTTATGAAAATAGTTTTATGAAAGTTAAACACTAAAATTTGTGGACAATTTACGCAAACATTTCTTCGTAAATGTTCTTTTTACATTTTTATAAAAATAGTTTTACACTGAAATTTTTGGACAATTTATGCGAAATTTCGGTATAAAAACTTAGTAAAAGTAGTCGTGTAAATTATTGCACTATATTATTTTGCGTTATGAAAACAGTTTTACAGAGAAATTTCTGGACAATTTACATGAAATTTTGGTATAAAAACTTTTGTGGATAATTTAAATGTTCTTTTGCACCAAATTTCTCTGTAAAACTGTTTCCATAACGCAAAATAGTATAGTACAATAATTTACACAAGACTGCTTTTACGAAGTTTTTATACCGAAATTTCACATAAATTGTGCAAAAATTTCAGTGTGAAACTTTCATAAAACTTTTTCCCTAAAAATGTAAAAAGAACATTTATATAGAAATGTTTTTGGAAATTGTCCAGAAATTTCTCTGTAAAACTGTTTCCATAACGCAAAATAGTATAGTGCAATAATTTACACAAGACTACTTTTACGAACATTTTATACCGAAATTTCGCATAAATTGTGCAAAAATTTCAGTGTGAAACTTTCATAAAATTATTTTCATAAAACTACATTTGTTCTGCTCATGCTTCATGAATGTGCCTCAGTGTGTGTGTAGTAGTGATTATGTTTTGCGGATGAGTGTGTGGATTGTACATTTGGCAATAGTTGCACCGTACAACACAATGCGCTCGATCTTCCATGTGCAGCTTCATAAATAGCGCCATTACGAACATACAAGGTAGACTTGCAAGAATGTGCGTGCTTGATCACCTGGTTAGATGTCGACTCGACTCGTGTACCTCCATCTCTGTGCTCTTAAACTCGTTGAGTTCTTTACGTATGGCAGCCTTCAAGAGACATAACACAGTGTTTTTAGTACAAACGCCGAAGCATCCCTTAAAAGCACTGAAAATAAATCTTGAATATATGTGTGTTTTGGCAGATTTCACAGATTCATCATTAGTTTGTCTTATAAGGTGGATAGTTTAAAGCAGGGGAACCTTGTCCGCAGGGGTGAGTCGTGTCCAGGGTTTGTCCGCTCGACGGTCGTAATCCTGAGCTTCCGCAACTTCTACATAATCGCTAAAGCGGATGAGAATCTTCGCCTCTCTGAGCTCCTCTACGGTCGGCCTCTGACTCAACTACACATACAGAATAGATAGGAAACATAATTAAATCTCTCAGGAGCAGAGCTCTGCCATTTCCACAGCAATCTACAAGCATTTCACATATAACAGACGCCGCACACACATACCTAAAGATGTTGCGTAACTCTAATCTAATCTGTGCCGT